>LT728027.1:46194-72829 GCA_900157175.1 Oithona nana
GTGAAGCAAAAGCACACACATCAATGCAAACATTGTTTCAAATTCATTCATACTAAAAAATCATTGGTTAAACATAACCTTACTTGTAATGGAATTGGCTTACCCTTGTACTATGCAAATGAATGTTTATTTTGCTGCAAGATATTCGATACCGAACATTCATTGGAACAACATAAAGAGACAATTCATGGAAAGATAATAGAATCCTTAAAATACAAGTGTTACTTATGTGACTTTGTGACAACTACCAAATGGTTATTGAAGGATCACAAAACGAAAGAACATTCACCTGTGTGTCAAATATGTTTGAAAGATTGTGGGTCACTTTCAGACCTTAAAAAGCATATGTTTGTTCATACCAAAGAAAAGAACATATTGTGTGAACATTGTGAATTTAGGTGCAAAACAATGAAATCCCTGAAAGAACACAAGAGAAGAGTTCATGAAAAAGAATTCGGTTATTTTTGTGAAACTTGTGCTAAAGGTTTCATTCATGAATACAATCTGAAAGATCACATTGAGAGAATGCATGGAACAGAAAAAACACTCAAATGTACAAAATGTGACAAATATTTCAAGAACCAGAGACAAAGGACACTTCACACAAGACTAATTCATGAAAAGTTTGCTAATTGTACCAGGTGTGACAAGATGTTTAGTGGATTTGAAAAACTTCGAAACCATTTAAAAGATGAACATCAAAGTTATCATGCCAAGCAAGATGTATGGCTGTGTTCCAAATGTGATAAAAGGTTTGAGTTGACTAAAGACCTCAATGAACATTTACAACAAGAACATTCAATGACCAAAGAGCATTTTTGTTCAAAGTGCAACGATACATTTGTGACCAAATCATTGCTGACTTATCATCTATTTGAAATGCATGGATTAGATCCAACCAAAGAGACTGATGTAATTTCAACTTTTGATATCGATGCCAAAAAAGTGTTGAAAGATACGACAGACCGACAGTTCAAATGTGAACCATGTAACATTTACTTGAAATCAAGTAGAACACTGAAAACTCACAACAAGCAAGTCCACCAAAAAGAAACTCACAGTCATTTTTGTACTGAATGTGATTGGTCAACCTTTGAAGCTGCAAGATTGAAGAAACACTATTTAGCATCTCATGCTGAGAAGAAATTGAAATGTAGTCAGTGTAATTTTACAGCTGCAAGTCAAACCCTATTGAAAAGTCATGTCAAAAAAATACATCAAAAGGCTTCCTATGTTTCATGTCCAGAATGTGATAAAAAGTTTCAAAGACAGAATTTACTGACCAAACATTGCTTAAATGAGCATCAAGTCTTGATGACAACAAAACAAGTTTACAGAAATTGAGACACAATTCAAAACAAGAGGTTCCGTGGTATATTGTCCAATTATTGCGTCACCGGAAATTTACAAAATCATAACAATAACAAATAATCAATTTGAAAACCATGTGAAAAAAAACAGTAAAAAAAAATTATATTTATGATTTTCTTTTCAGGTACGAGACGCCATGGAGATGAAACACAATCCTTGGGCAGTTGAAGACATCACTGCATTTCTCTTCTACAATTGTCCAGAATGTGATGTCAAAGTCAAGGATCCGGATGCCTTTCGTGGACATGCCTTACAAACTCACGAAAGAGCCAAAGGAGCTTTGAACGCAGGTGCCTTTGATATCAGTTACCATTCAGAAAGTGAATTGAACAATTTTGCAGAGCATAAAGACAAAGTCAAAAAGGAAGATTCTTATGTCAATGATTATACTTATGAATCTGTAGATTCTGAAGAAAGTGAAACTAGTGAGTCAAACAGTGATGATTACGAATACGATTCAACTCCTGAAAGAAAGTCAAGTCCTAAAAAGAGAATCAAAAGGGAACATAATTCAGAGACAATAGAAGTCAAACCAGACATTTATGAAGGTAGTGAACCAACAGTCAAGAAAAGTCGTCCAGAATATCATTCTCAGTGTTACTATTGTGGTTTGGTTCTATTTGCTGAAGATCGAATGATCAATCATATTTCCACTAATCATACTCCAAATGTTTCTTCCAAGATGTATGGTGAAATCCTGGATTATCAATGTGTAGATTGTCTTGGAATGTTTGACAAACCAGACAGTTTAGAACTTCATGTTTGTGGAGTTGTGCCCTTTGAATGGTTGAATACTCAACTTCAAAAGTGTCCGGATTGTGAAGCGGAATTTGAAGATTATGGCCAACTTTTAGGACATCATGATTTGGAACATACTAAGGATCGAAACATGAAATGTCGTCATCCCTATTGTCATAACAAAAAGTTTGGTACTTTAACTGACTTGTCTGATCATATGAAAGAGAATCATAAACATGATTGTGACAATTGCTTCAAAAACTTTCATACTAAAAATGCCTTGAAAAGACATCATTTGAGATGTACTGAAGACAATTTAGCAACTTTAGATGAGATTGAATGTTTTTATTGTGCCAATTTGTTCAAGACCAATGAAGATTTGGAAACTCATAAGAAAATCAAACATCCCAAAATCACTTCTTATGAATTCAAATG
This sequence comes from Oithona nana, assembly GCA_900157175.1. Lineage (NCBI taxonomy): Eukaryota > Metazoa > Arthropoda > Copepoda > Cyclopoida > Oithonidae > Oithona > Oithona nana. The sequence continues at coordinate 48,739 of LT728027.1, forward strand.
CAAATATTGTGGTTTTATAGCTCCAACCAAATGGTATTTGAAACAGCATAAAATCAAAGATCATCCAACCACTTGTACAATTTGTCAAAAGAAATGTGACAGTCAGTCTAAGTTGAATGATCATATGGAAATTGTACACTCAACTGAAAAGTCCATTTTGTGTGACATGTGTGACTACAGATGTTCAGCCATCAAACATTTAAGAATGCATAAGAAACGGATGCACGAAAAGGTCAAAAATCAATTTTGTCACGTTTGTGGCAAAAGTTTCTTTGACACCAATGCAGTCAAAAATCATATTGCTTTAGTACATGAAACTGAAAGAAGATTCAAGTGTGACAAGTGTGACAAAGCATTCAAAACCTCAGCAATGTTATCTAGACACATCCGTGACAAACATCAAAAGTTTAGTATTTGTACTAATTGTGATAAAATGTTTGTTGGAACGTTCAAATTGAAAGCTCACTTGAACAACGATCATCAAAGTTTCAATGCTAAAGAAGATACAAAATTGTGTCCAAAGTGTGACAGAAGATTTGAAAAGACAGCAGACATCAATGAACATTTGCATCTTGATCATGGCTTTGAAAAAGCATTTTTCTGTGCCAAATGTAACGAAGCTTTTACAACTCAATCCGTATTGACATCTCATCTCATGGAAATCCATGATTTGGATCCTTCGAAGGAAAGTGATCGAGCTCCAACCATTGGTTTACCATCGGAAAATATCATCAATGACAAGCTAAGCAAAGATTTCAAGTGTGACATTTGTGATTTATACTTTCGATCAAGTCGTACGTTGGAAAGTCATCACAAACAAAAGCATCAAAAAGAATCTCATACACATTTTTGTGACCAATGTGATTGGTCATCTTTTGAAGCTGCAAGATTAAGAAAACATTGGCAAGCAATGCATGCAGAAAAGAATTTCAGATGTGACAAGTGTGACTACAGTGCCACAACTGTAGCAAGATTGAAACGACATACGACTGCAGTTCATGACAAGATTTATCAATATGCTTGTGACCAATGTAATGAAACATTTCGACATAAAGATAGTCTTGCAAGACATTGTATGAATGAACATCAAATTCTTATGACTTGGAAAAGAACTTTTGATAAAGATACCTAATTATTGCTTTTATTATTTCAGGTATGATTGGTGAAACATCATGACCCAAAATGATACAAAATATGACAGAATTCACGGTAAGATTTACACAAGGTTCACCGTGTTTGAAAATCACAGAAAAAGTCTCATTCAACATTGCGAGCGAAGCGAGCTACAAAAATGGTCCATTTTGGCGAGTTTTTGAAAACCTGAAGCTTGCGGTCAAACAGTGATACCAGACAGGTCAGTTTTGATTGGACAAAAATTGGTGGAAAATGCCAAAATTCAAAAATCAAAATGTGACATTTTGAGTAATTTTCAAACAATGTGAGGTTGCGTGAGATTTTTCTGTAGGTTGCGGTTAAAAAAATGCGTTCGGAAAGTCCACAATTTTTAGGGCAACTTTATTTTGTCATTTTGCCTTTATTTTAGAAATCGAAGCCAAAGTAAATTCATTAACTTTGCTACTTTTAACGAATTATTTTTTAGTCTAAAAAACCCAAGATTTTTACTGATTTTTGATAAAACGAAATCGTAAGTAGCATCGAAAATTGGATTGAGCTAAATCCGACCTGGTTTTGTTTACGAAATAGCGCGTTTGACAGAAAAATGTCAAAAAAGCAGAATTTCAATTTTTCCTACTCAAAAATTCATCCGAAACCTGTTCTAGAAAATCCATTTGTCAATTACAGAACCCATCGACGATGAAGTCATTGCAAAATCCAACAACGGGAATTTTTCGAGGCCAACGCGTCCAAATCTTCAAAATCAAAGTTGAACCCAAAGAAGAAAAAGAATCAAAAGAGAATCAAATACAATTGGAAAGTGATCATAATTATGCAGCTCCTTGGGAATCTCAATTTCAACCTAAACTTGAACCTTTAGTAAAACTTGAAGAAGTCGAAGACAACGAAACCATCGATCCGGATCTGTTCCATAGGATTGGATCAAGTGTTCAAGCATGTCAACCATTACTAAAACCATTACCTCAACTACTTTCTCAACCACATTTCGAACCCAATGAAGATCCTCTAAGTGTGACAAATGTGTCAAACGTGACAAGTGTGACAGATGTGACAAACATCAAAGTTGAACCTATTGAAGAAGTTGAACCTAAAATCATTGACATCCCAACCTCAATTACCAAAGAAAACAGTCGAAAAGCCTGTCCAATCTGTTGTAAGATGGTTCATAGTTCAAGTATTTCTAGACACATCAAAGCTGTGCATAAATCTGAAAATAAGAGGAAAAAAGTCAAAGAAAAAGGTAAAAAGTGTCGATATTGTCTGAAATTCTTTCATCCTAGTTCCATTTTGAGACATATCAAAGATATTCATGGGATTGGGAGTGGTCATGAAGAGACAGGTGTACCTTGTGGATCTTGTAATTTGATCTTTCCAAGCATTGAAGAATTGAATGTTCATTGGAAAGTCAATCATTCCTTAGAAGAATTGAATGCTAATCATCAATGCAAGTTTTGTGACAAAAAGTTTGCTAAGCAGAAAAACATGTTACTTCATGTTAAAAACTGTGACATTAAAAGTGTGAAACGATGTCAAGCTTCAACAGAGTCAGAAAATGAGGATTATGTGCGAAGATTCCAGTGTAACTTGTGTCTGAGAAAATATCGACATTGGACTTCGATCGAGAAACATATGAAAGATGTGCATGGAAAAGATCATTTACCTGAACAATATATAAGCAAAGTTGACAAAAATGGTGACACTGAGGATTGTGATAGAAGTGACACCGAAATTGATGGCATGTGTGACACTGTTGCTGTGGATGATAAGTCATAAAGATTAATTTCCCTATTGTGACTTGTGTCACACTATTGTGACAGTTGTATCACACTGTTGTGACATTTTGTGTCACAAAAAATCTAAGATGAGCTTCGATTTTTAATCCATATTTTTTTTCTTTGAATTTGCAGGTATGACAGAAACGACAGAATTCAATTTGCATCCTTGGGATGTGACAACCCTTGACGATTTCTTGTACTATTGTTGTCCAGAATGTGACTTGAAAGTGAAAGATCAAGACTTCTTTTATGCACATGCAGTCCAAAGTCATAGCAAAGCTCAAAAAGCCTTAACTCAACAGTTTGACACTATTGACACAAAAAGTGATTTTATCAAACAAGAAGTCATTGAAGATGAAGACTATGACTACATTGACAATGTCAATGTCAAAGCTGAATTGGACCTTGATTCAATGGACTATGAAGATTCAGTTCAACCTGAAGTTGAATTGAAAGAGTTGAAAAATGAGTTGAAAGAATTGAAAGATGAAAAAGTGCCAAGCAAAATTGTCACAATTCATGATTGGCAATGCTACTTATGTGGACTTCAACTCAAATCCAAAAATGATATTATGTCACACATCAAAGTTGAACATAACCATGACAATGTGACTCGTTGGATGTATGGTGAACCAAGAACCAATCAATGTCCAGAATGTAAACTTATGTTTAGATCAGTAGATGCTTACAAATTACACATTTGTGGTCCACCTCCTCCCTTTTGGTTTGGTATCAATGATAGTTCATGTCCAAAGTGTGACAAAAAGTTCAAGACTTACAAAGAATTGCTTTACCACTATGCTACAGTTCATACCAAAGAACGTGACTTTAATTGTGACTTTTGTGACTATTCTGCTGTCCATCCAGATCATGTGAGAAGACATGTTCGTGACATGCATAAAGCAGGAGAATTCAAGTGTGACAAGTGTGACTTTGAATGTGAATCTAGAATCACTTTTCGCAATCATAGGTTAAGACATGGTGATATTGTTGAGTACTTTTGTGACATTTGTGACTTTAAAACTACCAAACAAGCTGCTTTAAAAAGTCACACCATGAAGCATGAAGAACCCAAATTCAAGTGTGACACATGTCACAAAACCTTCCATAAACAACAAACCTTGAAAAGACATCAAACTCAACATCTGACTGAAGAGTATCAAGCCAAAAGACCAAAGTTAGAAGATGGTGTCACAATCACAACTGAACAGACATTTTTATGTGACAAGTGTGACTACACTGGAAAAAGTATTCAAGCATTGTTAAGTCACCAAGAAAGAGTTCATTTGAAGTTGAAACCTCACATGTGTGACATATGTGGCAAGTCATTTTACAGACCAGACAAGTTGAAACAACATATCAAAATTTTACATAATGAAGATACTGATGGATCTAACCAGTACACCTGTGACAAGTGTGGTATAAGTTATAAATGGAAGACTTCACTAAGAGTTCATATGGAAACACATCAAAAGTACCACATGTGTACCTTATGTGAAAAAGTGTTCATTGGTAGACCAGCCATGAAGAAACATATGCAAAAAGAACATCAAGTGTCTGAAAAGTGTGAAAATCTATTCATTTGCTCAATCTGTTCCAAAGAATTAGATTCTAGTCTGACATTGAACAATCATTTCCTATTGGAACATGGAAAATCCAATGATATTCATTGTACTCAATGTGAAGATGAACAAAGGTTTGCTACTGGCTTAATGCTCAATGTTCATATGACTGAACATCACAATTTCAATCCTATGGAACATGTAGGAAGTGGAAAGTTGGAAATCAACCAAGATACAACAGTACAAATCAAGGACAAAACAGTGGAAAAAATGTACAGATGTGACACTTGTGGACTCTTCTTGAAATCCACCAGAACTTTACATGATCATACCAGACAAAAACATCAGAAAGAAACTCATACACATTTTTGTGATGAATGTGATTGGTCAACATTTGAAGGTTCAAGGCTCAAAAAGCATAAATCAACAATGCATGTAGCTAAGAATTTCAAGTGTGACAAGTGTCCTTTAGCCTTTAAAAACGTTGCAACTTTAAGAAATCATGTCAAAGTTGTGCATGACAAGATCTTGCCTTACCAATGTTCAGTGTGTGCTAAGCAATTTCAACAGAAACATCGACTTGAAGCTCATTACATGAATGAACATAACATCAAATATGAGTACCAGAAAATTGAGACTAGATAGTATGCTTATTGTGACATGTTGTTTTGGTATCAACTGCTAAAAACCAGTATCTTGACATTTTAATGAGACACACTTAGAATTTGCTAATAATTGTTCCTATTTTTTTCTATTACAGATGTTGAAACCGATACCTGATGAACTGTTCCCCTGGAATGTTTCAACAATAGAAGAATTTCTCTACTATTGTTGTCCAGAATGTGATTGGAAGACCAAAAATCATGAAACATTTCTTAAACATGCCATCACATCCCACAAGAAAGCTGAAAAAGCACTTGGTGAGCAAAATCCTAATGCATTAGATGATATCAAAGAAGAATCTGAAGAAAGTGAATCCATTGAAGCTATGGATTATTTGGCAGTGGAAATGAAAGTGCCTCTGAACTTTGAATGTTATGCTTGTGAAACATACTTTGAAAGTGAAGAAACATTAATGAAACATGTCGATGAACATCACAAGAAATGTTCTAGTGTGAAAAAGTGTTTACATTGTAATGCTACATTTTCTAGTCACATTATGCATATGGATCACCTGGCAAGATCACACTTGAAACCAATGGTGTTTAAATGTGACTATTGCAATTTTTCAAGTCGATTTTTGTTTGACTTGAAACAGCATAAATTGAAACATTGTGGGTTCAAAAAACCAGATGTTCCAAATGTGAAAAAAGCCAAATCTGTGCCTGATAAACCTAAACATTGGGAATGTTACGCTTGTGGAGAAATCAAACTGACCGAACATGAACTAATGGAACATGTTTTAGTGCAACATAAAAGAGCCAGAGGAGCTAAAAAGTGTATGGAACCGGAATGCAACAAGAGCTTTCAGAAACATATTTTGTTGCTTGAACATTTGGCCAAAGCGCACGACAAAGAAATGAGGTTCTATTGTGATTATTGCGATGCGCATACAAAGACTTTGAGCATTTTGAAACAGCATAAGCGGAGAGAACATTCAATGGAAATTGTGAAGGAAAATAGCGATCCTCAATCAATGGCAACGACTTCAGGTAAGAATTTGAGACTTGTCTCGATACTGTGTCACGATAGTGGGATTTTTATAGTTACCGTGACACTGTGTCACGATAGTGTAAGGAAACTCATGAATGAACATAACATCAAATATGAGTACCAGAAAATTGAGACTAGATAGTATGCTTATTGTGACATGTTGTTTTAGTATTAACTAAAAACCAGTATCTTGACATTATAATGTGACACATCTATTTTTCTTTCTAGTTTGGCAATGTTATTATTGTGGCAACGTTTATGGAGAAAAGAAGAACTGTATGAACCATGTGAAACGAAATCATCATGAGAATGTTAGTCAGTACATGTTTGGTACACCCTTTGGCTTTCAATGTCCAGATTGCAAGTTATGCTTCAAAACAGAAGAGGATCTGAAGCTTCATATCTGCGGAACAGTTCCAAACTATTGGACAAACGAAAATGAAAGTCCTCAATGTCCTCAATGTGGTCAATCTTTTAAGACTTATGATGAAGTTTTACATCACTTTGCTATCAAACATACAACTGAAAAGAAGTTTCAGTGTGACAAGTGTGACTTTAAGGCTAAACATCCCAAAGAAATAGCAGCTCATAATCTGAAAAAGTGTGACGTCATCATCAGTAAAAAGAAGACTAAAGTAATACTGAAGGGTAAAATCAAAAAGGAAATCAAAGAGACTACAAAAGTCAAAACTGAAATTGTACAGTTACGAAATGGAAGGAAACGAAAACAATAAAATTCTCTACATATGATCAGAATCACATTTACAAAAAGTACAAATCATATTTTCTGTTTCTTTTTACAGATGGAAATCAAAGTGGATCCAAAAGACATGGTAACTAATCCATGGAACGTTGATACACTTGAAGAATTCCTTTACTATTGTTGTCCAGAATGTGATTTGAAGTCTAAAGATTATACACATTTTTACGATCATGCAGTACAATGTCATCAAAAAGCTAAAGAAACCTTAGAACCTCAAGAAACAGAGCTTACAGATGAGGATTTTGATGTCAAAGTGGAGGTCAAAAATGAGGACATTTCTGAGTCAGATGAAGAAAATGAACCACTAGTCAAAAGGTAATTAATGGGACACAATGTCACGATAAGCATTGAAATAATTGTTACGCTTATCGTGACACAGTGTCAAAACAACCTTAAAGTTCACACATTAATTTTTACTTCTTTTCAGAAAACGAAAAAGTCTTTATAAGAATCAATGTTATTATTGTGGTGAAGGATTCAAAGGACCTAGTCATTCAATTGAAGTCAAAGATCACATTTCAAATAGTCACACCAAAAAAGTCACTTCTCGAATGTTTGGTAAACCTTTAGACTACCAATGTGATCAATGTCAAATGATGTTTAAAGATGAAGAGTCACTCAAGATGCACATTTGTGGACTTGTTCCTCCATTTTGGCATGGTGAAAGTGTTTTTGCAGAACAAAAGTGTCCAAAGTGTGACAAAACATTGTCAAATTACAGACACCTACTCAATCATTATGCTTTGACACATCGAGAAGAAAAGAAGTTTGAGTGTGACCAATGTGACTTTAGCACATTTACTGGTGTCAAACTAAGACAACATAAAAGTTGTCACGAAATGTCATTAACCTGTGACATTTGTCACAACAGTTACAAATCCATAGTCACACTAAAAAAGCATAAACGTGAAATTCATGAGGGTAAAAAGACACCTTCAGACAGATTCAAGAATCAAATCAAGTGTGACATGTGTGACTTCCGTGGTAAAATCAGTCAAGTCAAAATACACAAGTCACAAGTGCATCCTGAAGGTAAAACCTTCAAGTGTGACTTATGTGACATGGAGTATTCGTTAGAAAGTGAAATGAAGAAACATCGAAAGAGACAACATGAAGCTCACAATATTTGTCACATTTGTGGCAAAGGATTTTATTACCCAAGTAAACTAAAAGAACACATGACTTTGGCGCATTTAGAAGTGTCACAAAATGTGACAGAGTGTGACTTTACTTGTGACAAGTGTGGCAAAAGTTATGGGACCAAAGCTCAATTGTCAATCCACGAAAACAATGTTCATGCTCAAAAATGTTATTTATGTACATTGTGTGACAGATTCTTTTCTGGTAGAGCTAAATTGGTTGACCATTTATCAACTGATCATCAGTATGGGTACATTTACATACCAGATGGCATTTATCCTTGTGACAAGTGTGACAAAAAGTTTGTGACTTGCCCAGAACTCAATTCACATTTGGTGTCACAACATGAATTGCAATGTGAATTTCAGTGTCATCAGTGTCCAAAATCCTTTGTTTATGAAAGACTTTTGACAGTTCATCGTACAGAATCTCACAATTTGGATCTATTCAAAGCAACAGCCGATGTGACACCACATGACGGCAAATTCAAGTGTGACATTTGTGGTGATTGCTTGAAATCTGAAAAAGGACTGAGAGATCATGTCAAACATAACCATGAAAAAGAGTCTCATAGCTTTAAATGTGAATTATGCCATTTTACGTCTCATCAAGCCGCAAGACTTCGTGTTCATGTCAGACGAAAACACGAAAAAATTATAACTAGATATTCATGTACTGAATGTTCAAGAACATTTTCACAAAAAAGAAACCTAAAGATTCATTTGTTAGATGAACATAGCATTTTTAGCAATTAAGAATTACCCTTTATTCTTAGAAGCAATGTGTTCTTAAACGCATGGTTCTCAGATTGTTTTTACACATGGTTTTCTTGTTATTGTTATGATTTTCCGCTAACGCAATAATTGAACAATTTTACTATCGAAACCTCTCATATTGAAGTAATTAAAAAAATTACCCTCTATTCTTTCAGGTTAGAAGATGGATTATGATTTTCCGGTGACGCAATAATTGAACAATTTTACTATCGAAACCTCTCATATTGAAGTAATCAAAAATTACCCTTTATTCTTTCAGGTTAGAAGATGGAAGAGTCAGTTGATCCATCGGATTCAAATCCCTGGACTAGTCCCAACATTGATGACTTCCTTCACTACTGTTGTCCAGAATGTGACTTGAAGACCAAAGATGGTCACACTTTTTATGAACATGCTATACATGCCCATGAAAGAGCTTACAAAGCTTTAGCTTTGCCAGACCAGATTGTCAACCAGACTTTGGATCATGATGACAACCCAACCATCAAAAATGAAAAAGGGGAAGTTTACTACTTAGACTACAAAGCTGAAGATGTCAAATGTGAAGTAGATTTGCCTAGTGATCAAGATGATCAAGATGAAGAAGAAGAAGACTTTGAAGCTCCACCAAAACCCAAAAGACCCAAAAAGAGTTCAACTTCAGCTGTTCAATGTTACTACTGTGGTGAGATCTTTGCAGGTGGCAAATCCAGTCAAAATTGCAGTTTAGTTCAGAAACACATTGAGACAGAACACAACCTTCAGTACAATTCCAGATTGTTTGGTAAACCTAGGGACTTCAAGTGTGAACTGTGTCACATTGTTCATAAAGATGATGAACAATTGAAAATGCATATTTGTGGTATCATTCCACCTGATTGGACAGGTGGAACTCTACTTTCCAAGCAAAAGTGTCCCAAATGTGATTCAGAATTGTCCACTTACAAGTCTTTATTGGAACATTATGCTAGAATGCATTCAGAGGAGAAAAAGTTCAATTGTGACAAGTGTGACTTTCAAGCAGCTACAATGAAACAATTGAGGGATCACAAATCTGGACATGAGAAAAATCTCTATTGTGAACTATGTCAGAAATACTACAAAAACATCAGATCTTTGGAAAAACATCAAAGAGAAATACATGAACAAAAGTCTGCTTACATCACCACAATCAAGTGTGACATGTGTGACTTTGAAGGTAAACCTGGACAAACCAAAGCTCATAAACAGTCCAAACATCCCAATGGGACAAAGTATAAATGTGACCAATGTCATTACATTGCAGTATTAGATTTCCAATTGAAACAACATCAGAAATTGAAACATCAAGCCAACAACTTATGTACCATGTGTCCCAAAAGGTTTTATTATCCTAGTCAACTCAAAAAGCATATGGAAACTGATCATAGTGAAAGTGACACCAGTTCCAAAGTCTGTCATGTTTGTGGAAGAATCTATTTTGACAAAATGCATTTGAAACGATGTTTACAAAGCTTAAACAGTGACAAACCATTAGAACATCATCAACATAAAGCTGAACAAGACGATTCAGAGTGTGACTATACTTGTGACAAGTGTGGCAAAGGGTATCCAACACCTTTGAAATTAAAGTTACATTATTACAATGTACATGGACCAAAAGCATTCATGTGTATGTTTTGTGAACGAATGTTTAGTAGAATCAGAATGTTGCAAGAACATTTAGGTCAAGAACATGGTTATGAAGTGACCAATAACATTTTTATTTGTACCAAGTGTGACGAGACTTTTGTCACATGTGCTGACTTGAACAGTCATTATGAACAAGATCATGGAATGCCAAACATTGTTTTATGTCAGGATTGTGGTCATTCTAAGTCTTTTGTCTCAGAAACTTTATTGACTGCTCATAAGATTGAATCTCATGAATTTGATCCATTGAAAAAGGTGGAAAATGTCAATGAATTGAAGCATAAGTACAAGTGTGACATTTGTGGCAAGTACTCCAAAACTGAAGGCATTTTGAGAGATCATAAGAAGATGGTACATGAAAAAGAGTCACATGCATTCAAGTGTGACTTGTGTCCTTTTTCAACTCACCAAATGTCAAGACTAAAACAACATCATCAAAGAAGTCATGTCACAGGGTTTCCCAAAAGGACTTATAAGTGTACTGAATGTCCTAAAGTAGTTACTGAGAAACGATATTTAAGATTACATTTGTTGAATGTGCATGGTATAGTGATGCAAAAGTAATTTTAACTTCTTTTTTTAATTCTAGGTAAACTGTGGCATCAATGAAGTTGTAGATGAACATGACATTTTACCCAAAAAATAACAAGATCGACCTACATTACGATCTGCTACAATAACAATAACAAATTGTACGCATTGTGATAAGTTACATGCGCTAATCTAAATACGTTCAAACAGAATAACCGTAGCTTGCTAAAATTCGATATTTAACTGACTTTTATGCTTTATTTCAGGACTTGGGTCTGGGACAGTACTGCTGCCCCCAAAACGGATCGGGCAAACAATGTTGTGACATCAACCCCAACCCACCCCCGACAACACCATATCCACAAGCCATTGCCGCCGGTCAAAGTGTAGCTATTGATAAGCTAGTAGCTTCAATGGTTCTCATGGCATTACTCAGATTCTAAGTGCCAATCTAAGGTTTTAAAACCTTTAGAGACTGAGCCAAGATATTATGAACCGGTTGTATTTGGCTTGACTTAGTGTTTTATGGACCAAAATAAGAGTTCAGCAACAGCTGACTCATCAGCTGACTTGTTTACAAATGGGTCAGTCTAACATGGATCTCAACTTTAAAACATAAAAAATGATGTTAGACTTGAGAAAAATTGTACATAGCGCAGTATAGTAGAAAATCTGAGTGTAAACCAAAACCAGAAGAAAAACATCCTTTGTGTAACAGTGTGTGACAAGAATTCGTGAAAAAGAAGTATACATGTGCCTCTGCCCCCCTACTAGTCCCACTTGTCATCTTTTTGGTATTTGACAACAACTTTACTTTGAAGCCTACTATTCCTACTTCTACATCCAGAGAAAATGTGTGACAGTGACAGATTGAAAATTCGTGACATATTCCTTGTTGAGTCCAAGGGTGGTCAACAAACAAGATATGAACAAGCCTATGCTCTATCTCGATTGATCCTATATTATAATTTTCGGTGAACTTTTTATCCCATTGTGATTTGTTTTGCACTTTTAACTCTCCCTTATATTTGTGTATGTCACTGCATCTGGAACCGTATCTAAAATCAAACAATAAAGAGATGTCTTGCAATTTAGAAAAAAATCTTAAAAATATTCATTGCAACTTTTCTCTCCACTAAGCATATTTTGATGGAAAAGTCTGCGGCAGTTTTGGTATTTTTCGAATAGCCCCAGCCCAAATGCTAAGTTCTAAGCATCTTTTGTGATGGATCGGTCAGTTTGGTATTTCAAAAGCAAAACTGTTCTCTTCTTGGTGGTCAAGTTTGTAGCAAAAATGTGTCACAATAGAATGTCACACTGTGTAAGCTGCTGCGGCGGTGGCTGATTTTCCAAGTGCGAAAAACGTCACTTTTGTGGATTAAGGGTGAAAGGTGGACAACTTTGCTAGTAAATCCTGTTAAAAACCTTCTCTACGGAATTATCCTATGTACAAGCTAACTGTCACACATTATTTGTTTGGTGGTGTTTGTGGTGTGAAACCTGATGCCTCAAGATAGTTCAACAACTATTTTGCCAACAATTTTTCCCACCATGCAGCTTTTGATTGTCTCCTTAGATATCTCTTTTAGTAACACATATTTTGTTACAAAACAAAAACAAAAAAAATGGGTTTTTTTAAGGTTTTCTTTATTTGATTTGATAGAATGAAAATGTACACCTACAGGGTGTGCACCAGCAAGTTTTGAATTGATTCTGAGCAAAAAAGTTGAATTTTGAAAAATTTTCGCATCCCAAGCTCCGCTGGAAATTCAAGATACCATATAACAATAACAAATTGTACGCATTGTACTAAAGTGACATGCGCTAAAAACCAAATTCTACATGTCACGATAACTGTAAAAAGATCATCGTGACTCTGCTTAAACGTGACAATATCACAATAAGTGTGACTTTAACTTTGAAGTTCTCAAAAGTCATGACAATGTCACGATACGAATACTTTTGAATATCGTGACAAAGTGTTGAAACAAGATGACAGAAGATCAACCCAAACCAGTGACTATCAAAATCGATCCAGACCAAGTTCAAGTAACCAATCCTTGGCATTCAAACAACTTGGAAGATTACCTTTACTATTGTTGCCAAGAATGTGATGTCAAAACTAAAGATCATGTAGAATTCTACAGTCATGCCATACAAAACCATGTCCAAGCCAAAGAGGTTTTCAGTCCAGAAGAAACCATTGAACTCAAAGAAGAAACTATCAAGCAAGAATCTAGTGATGAAGAAATAGAAGAGGAAGAAGTTAAACCTAAAAAGAAAAAGGTTGAAAATGTTCAATGTTACCTTTGTGGTCAAATATTTGAAGATTCCAATGTCAAAGATCATATCAGAACAGTTCATCCAGAAGTGTCTTCAGGACAGGTTTGGAAAACTTTTGGTCAACCAAGAGATTTCCAATGTTCAAGTTGTAATGTATGTCACAAAGATGAAGATTCATTGAAGATGCACATTTGTGGACTTTTACCTCCAGATTGGCTTGGCCAAAGTTTGGGTGGAATGCATCAATGTCCAAAATGTAACAAAGAAATCAACAGATATGTCAAACTACTTGAACATTATGCCAAATTCCACAGTGAAGTCAAGAAATTCCCTTGTGAACAATGTGACTTTAGAGGTGCCACAAGTTCAATTTTACGTGAACATAAAGTCACACATTCAATGAGTATGGAATGTGATACATGTCACAAAACTTTCAAAAATCGAATCATTTTGGCTAAACATAAGAAAGAGATTCATGAAGGCAAGAAGAAGTTAATTGCAGAATTCAAAACTGCAACTTGTGATATTTGTAACTACACTGGAAAACTCAGAGATGTTTTAACCCATAAACAATACTCACATCCAGATTCACTAAAATACAAGTGTGACTCATGTGACTTTGAATCTATACTCAAAGAAGAGCTACAAAAACATCAGAAAACTGAACATGAAGCCACAAATATTTGTCATTTATGTGGCAAAAGGTTCACTTATCCTTTCAAATTGAAAGCTCACATGGAATCTCAACATAGAACAGAACCAATCGAAGAACCAACAAAAGATTTTATTTGTGACCAATGTGGAAAAGGTTTCGTGAATAAGCAAAGATTGAGACATCATTGCTACATGGTTCATGGAACCAAAGCATTTTTGTGTACATTTTGTGACAAAATGTTTTCAAGAAAGACATTTTTACAAGAACATTATGCTTCATCTCATGGAATATTTGTGACAAATTCTTATTTTCCATGTGACCAGTGTGACAAACAGTTTAATTCCAGTTTTGAATTGAATTCACATTTGGTGTCACAACATGAATTACAATGTGAATTTCAATGTCTTGAATGTCCAAATTCCTTTGTCAAATCAGTATTATTAACTGCTCATAAGATTGAACAACACAATTTTGATCCTTTCAAGAAAGTGGAAGACGAGAATGAAATGAGACACAAATTCAAGTGTGACATATGTGGTGATTATCTAAAAACTGAAGGAATTTTAAGAGATCACAAAAAGGCCAAACATGAAAAAGAATCTCATGCTTTCAAATGTGATTTGTGTCATTTTACAACACATCAATTGTCAAGATTGAAGCAACATAAATTGAGACAACATGAGAAGATTAGACATAAAACAAAGTATCATTGCTCAGAATGTCCCAAAATAGTCACAGAAAAAAGATATTTAAGATTGCATTTAATGAATGAACATGGATTAACTCTTGATTCTTGATATTATAAGTGAATTTACATTATCTTGACACACTATTGTGACACAGTGTCACGATAATATAAACGATTTTACACTATTGTGACACAGTGTCACGATAATATAGATTAAGTTACACAATCGTGACACAGTGTCACAATAATACAAATAATTTTACATTATTGTGACACAGTGTCACGCTAATATAAACAATTTTACACTATCGGGACACAATATGATAAATGAATTTACATTATCGTGACACAGTGTCACAACAACTCTACATTCTTTATTTTTTTCATTTCAGGTACCAACAATGACTTTACAAGTGAATCCTTGGTATGTCATCAACTTGGAAGATTTTCTCTACTATTGTTGTCCAGAATGTGACAACAAGAGTAAAAACCCTAAATCGTTCCTAAACCATGCTGTGACATCCCATCCCAATGCCCAAATTGCTCTACTTTTGAAACCTGAATCGGAAGAAGTGACCAAAGCTTCTGCTAAAGAAGATGGCAAAGAAAACAATGATCCCAAAGATGAAAAGATATGGTCTGAAATGTTCAAGTTTTCTTGTGACAAGTGTAACTACCAAACTACCCAAAACAATTTGCTTGAAGAACATAAAATCACTCATGAAGATCTTGAAATGTTAGTTGAAGAAGAAGCAGTAACTCCAGTTGTTATGGATTGTCAATCATTGAACATGGCTTGTCCAGACACTTGTCCAGACAAGGACGATGAAGTCATTGAGGTGGAGACTGACATGATATCACAATCAGATGAAGAAGATGAACCAATCTTCCCTTCACCTAACAAAAAGTTGAAAGAGAGAAAAAGTCCAGTAAAGATCAAAATTCATGGAAAAAGAAATCAAGAGTTGGTAGAAAAGAAAGAAGAAATTCATAAAGAAGCAAAAAACATTGATGATGAAAAGGAAAATCAGGAAAAGAGAAGTCATGTGTGTCACAAATGTGGCAAAGCTTTTAAAAACTATGAAACATTAAGAACACATAGTCAATCTCACTCTCCAAAATTTTACCTTTGTTCACTTTGTGACAACAGAATCTTCACCAAAAAAGTTTATTTGAGAAAGCATTTGGAACTTGAACACAAGATTTCCGAGAAAGAACATTTGTATGTTTGTGAACAATGTGACTTAAGGTTTGACAAGTTTGGGACTTTGAATTCACATTTGAAGAATTCACATGACTTCACAGATGAATACCCATGTGATCAAGATGATTGTGGCAAAGTGTTTACTAAACAAATGTTACTGACCAGTCACAAAGTTGAAGTTCACAATTTCAATCCATTGAAGAAAGAATTGAGTGAAGAAGACAAAGCAAAAATGTTTCAATGTCCAGATTGTGAACTTTATGTGAAATCTTCACTTATTTTGAAGTCTCATATGAAAACCCATGACATCGACAACTTCAAATTCCAGTGTGACCAATGTGACTTCAAAACATATGCAAAATCAGTTTTAAAACTACATGTCAGAAGAAAACATTTGCTCATCAAAGAAACCAAACATACTTACAAATGTAATTTGTGTACCAAGAGTTGTGACAGCAAAGTTCTTCTCAAGACACATTATCTGAATGAACATGGAATCACTGATTATGTTGAAGAAAAAGCTCCTCCAAAATTCAAGTGTGAACAGTGTGACTTTCAATGTAATGGAATCAGTGTTCTGAAAAGACATGTGTCCAAGAATCACAAAGTTTTTCTCAAGTGTGACCAGTGTGACTTTCAAACTCCTGGAATTGGCATTTTGAAGAAACATGTGTCCAAGAATCACAAAGTTATAAAACAGAATGACAAAAAACAAGAACAGAAAGAGACTAGGAAAGCAAGAAATAAAAGACTAAAAAAGAAATGATTTTTCTATTTTAGGTAAGACATCACAATGGATGATGAGGACAAACCTGATGAGGAGAAGATCAAACCTGATCCAGATGTTCAAGTTGGTAATCCATGGCTTGTTTCAAGTCTAGACATGTTTTTGTACTACAATTGTCCAGAATGTGACTTGAAGACCAAAGAATATGACAACTTTTATGAACATGCAATACATAACCATCCAAGTAGTAAAGTGGCAGAATGGTTTGAAGAACCATTGGATGTCAAAGCAGAAGAATCTGAAGTTTTTGAAGATTCTGATGAAGATATGGAAGATTTCAAACCAGTGATAAAATCTTCAAATAGCAAAAAATCTTCTCAATGTTATTATTGTGGTGAATTGTTTTCATCAAGTGACAAAGCTAGAGAACATGTGTCACAAAGTCACAATGCAAATGTGACATTGACAATGTATGGCAAAGTCCGTGACTACCAATGTGATGTGTGTAAATTCATGTTTTTGAAAGAAGATCACAAGATTTTACATATTTGTGGAACTGTTCCACCAATCTGGACAGGTGCCAGTTCAACTAGTAAACAAAAATGTCCCAAATGTGACCAAGAATTCTCCAATTACAATGCTGTATTGAATCATCATGCAAGAATCCATTCAGAAGTTAAGTTATTCAAGTGTGACCAGTGTGACTTTGAGAGTTCAACAAGAGTCTCATTGTATGTTCACCAAAAGAACCATACAGGTGGCTCCCAATGTGATATTTGTAACAGAACCTTCAAATCCATTGTCACACTTCAGAAACATAAGAAACAATACCATAGTGACACCAAGTTTACAGCTGGTTTGGTCAAGTGTGACATGTGTGACTTTAAGGGGACTTTAGGTCAAGTTAAGAAACATAAACTTGCTAGTCATCCAGATTCATCAAAGTTTTATTGTGACCAGTGTGACTATGTTTGTGTATTGGATAAACAGTTGAAAGATCACATTAGGAAACGTCACAATTTGTCACATGTTTGTCACATGTGTGGAAAAGGTTTTTATTATGCTAAGTTACTCAAAGATCATATTGACAAGATGCATCATGATTCCAAGATTGAAGATTGTGAAGAGTTCATGAATTACACTTGTGACAAGTGTGGCAAAACTTATGCTAATGAAAATGATTTGTCCAAGCATAATTATCATGTTCATAGTCAGAAATTCTTTATGTGTACATTATGTGATAGAACATTTTCTGTGAAAAGAAAGCTTCAAGATCATTTAGTCATTGAACATCAAGCCCAACATGTCAAAGATGATTTGTGTGCTTGTGACAAGTGTGACAGTAGATTTGTGACCAGTCTTGAACTCAATGCTCATCTGCAAGTTGATCATGATATGACTAGTGAATATCAATGTACTCAATGTTCGAAACTGTTTGTGTCACAAGTGTTACAAAACCTTCACATGATTGAATCTCATGATTTCAATCCAATCAAAATGATCAATCCAGACCAAGGCAACTACAAGTGTGACATTTGTGGCATCCACTTAAAAACCGAAAAAACTTTATTGTGTCACAAAATTGGTCAACATCAGAAAGAAAGTCATTCATACAAGTGTGACTTGTGTTCATTCACAACTTTTCAATCATCCAAATTGAAACAACATATTGATAGACAACATAACAAAGTCAGACCTAAAAAAGTCATTCAATGTCCTCAATGTCCAAGAAGTTTTTATGAAAGGAGACCATTCAATAGACATCTATTAGATGAACATGACATTTTACCCAAAAAATAACAAGAATGACCTACATTTCGATCTGCTACAATAACAATAACAAATTGTACGCATTGTACTAAAGTGACATGCGCTAAAAACCAAATACGTTTCGTTATAATGAACGTAATTCGTTTACCATTTCTGTTTCAGGTAATTTCAATTCAATCATGGAGAAGAATCCGTGGATAGTGTCTTCCCACAAGGATTTTTTGTGGTACTGTTGTCCGGAGTGTGACGTGAAAACTAAAGAATACGAACGATTGTACAATCATGCAATCTATAGCCATGAATTGGCTAGACAAACTCTTATGAAGACACCTATTAAAGGACAACCAACAACAGCAAGTTTTACCAAAAACAAAGATGTTGTTCTGAGTTTTCCTGCTAATAATATCAAACCTGTTGGACAAAGTGTTATTTTGAGTGCCAGAGAAGAGCCAAGAAGAAATGTACAAGTGCCCACTGTTGTGTCAAGTGTGACACCTAAGGTGATGCCAAAGCTGATTCCAAGGGTAAGTGTGACTCAAAATGTGACATCTAATGTCACACCTATTGGAACATCAAGTGTGACACCCAATGTCACACCTAGAGCATCAAGTTTGACTTCCACTACAACACCTATCGCATCATCAAGTGTGACATCTATTATCACACCTGTCATACCAACAGTTGTGACACAAAATGTGACACAAAATGTGACACAAAATGTGGCACAAAATGTGACACAAAATATGACACATAATGTGACACCTAAAATTGAGTCTAGCATTGTACCTAATGTGGATTCTAGCGTGACACCTAATGTGACATTTGCTGTGACACCTACTGTGACACCTATTGTGGTATCTAGTGTGACTCCTATGAAATTGCCAGGCCTAATTCCAATCAATGTTTTGACACCATCCAATGGTACATTCCCAACGATTGTTAAACAAATACAAAGCCCACAGGTCAAGTCTGATGTGGTTAAACAAGAATTGCAAGAAAATGTTCAAAATGGAGTTCAAGTGGAACCTTCCAAATCTTCCAATCTTCCTCATCAAGACTTTGAAAATGCGATTACCAATGCAATTGTTAAACACGAAATGGAAGTTAAGCAAGAAAACTTATCAGAAAACGATGATGAATTCATGTCATGTCACGATAATGAGGAAGAAGAAGCTGTGACAGATGATGCATGCAGTGTGACATCCAGTGATTTTGAGTGTGACGAATGTAAGCTCAAGTGTGACATGAACGAAACGGGAGATTTTGAATGTTCTAAATGTGATAGAGTTGAAAATGAAACACAAGACGATTCCCAAGATTTGACCCTAACTTACTCGGACACGGAAAGTGACGAATTTTTTGATGAATTCTTAGCTGAAGAAAAAGACTACCAAGACACCTCCGAAGCAGGTGTCACACCTTCACAAGGTGCAAATAACGTCAAAACATCATCACGTAAACGACAAAAACCTCAAAGATTCCGATTGGATCATGACTATTCCAACGAAGAAGACGAAGTTGAAGTTCCCAAAAAGGAACCCAAAACTGAGGAACTTACAAACAAAACGACAAAGGGACGAACACAAAACCGAAAATCTCCAAATATTGCTCATTGGTTACTTGAACTTTTAGAAAAGAATTCACCTGCTGTAGCTTGGATGGAAAACCCAGGAGAATTCAAAGTCACCAATACAACTTTATTGGCCAAATTGTGGGGTGAACGAAAAGGCAACACAGCTATGACATATAATAACGTGGCGTAAGTATGCTTATTTTGACAGTGGGTCCAAAAGTTATTGGGACACACTGTTCGAAATCTTCATTTTTTGTCCAAAAATTAAAGTTTGATTTTCCGAGAAAATTATAGATTTTTTGGGGGTGAAAAACTCGTGAAAATGTTGTGGTTTTGGACTACTTTGATTTCACGAGAAAAATTGTCAAAAAAAATTTGGGTGAAAAACTCGTCAAATTGAATTTTTGGACCAAAATTCGACTTTTCGAATATGTAGTGTGTGACAAATTTTGTTTTGATTTTTCAGGAGAACCATGAGGTATCATTACAAGAAAAGCAAAGGCAAAGAATTGGAAATTGTCAATCATCAGTTGATGTATCGGTTTTCCAAAGAGTTTTTGAAGAAACATCGGAAAGAATCACCTGAGGCAACAATTTAAAACTGTGACAAGATTACTCATATCAAAAGGAACAAGTGTGACAAGTGCATACATATGTTTATTTGAATGATATTATACAATGCAATATTGAATTATGCAGCTATCATGAGATGCCAACAAAATAAAAACTAATCATCACTTTATTTTGATTACAGGTTCAGATTATGTGGGTCCAATCAACTTTACTGTGACACCAAAAAAATAACAAGATCGACCTACATTACGATCTGCTACAAAAACAATAACAAATTGTACGCATTGTACGAAAGTAACATGCGCTAAAAACCAAATACGATAACCTCAAAGATGGAATTCGCATGCACAAAAAACTGTTCTTTCATGACAAGAAGTTCAGATCTCATTCAGTATCATATTGAACGTTGTGAGGCTGATGAAAAAGATCATTCTGATCTCAATGATGTCAGTGTTCATGACAAGTTGGACGCAGATATTTGTCCAGTGTGTCAAGATGTGTTTTATACAGCAACTGAGCTGATGAAACATGTTTTTGATGAACATTATTGCTTGACATGTTTATCAAGTTGTCGACATGGAGTTTCTACCAATAAACTAGCCTTATCAAAACCCCAAAATGTTTCGGTCGAAACGCAAACGGGTGTCATATCAACTGTGACACCTGTGACACCAAATGTGGTGTCAGTTGATACTCAAGTAGATGTGACACATGTGACACCCGATGTAGCGTCGGTTGAAAGTCAAACCGATTTTGTGACACCTGTGACAAGCGTGACATCAATTGGGACAAATACGGAGACAGTTAAAACAAGTGTGACATCAAATGTGACAAGAAGTGTGACAACTAACAAAGTGCCAACTACTAAAAATAGTGTCAGAAATTATGAACCAAAAATGAACAATATCAAATGTGAAGAATCCATAGAAAGTGATGCAAGTCTTCCATGGTTTGAAGATCTCAATAATGAAGGCAGCAACAGCATTTATAAAAGTGAACCAAATACTGAAATGAACAACATAGAAAGTGATGTGAGTCTTTCAAGTTTTGAATATCTCACTAATGAAGATAGCAACAGCATTTATAAAACTGATACGATGTCTGAAGAAAGTTGTGAAAGTGGTGGAATCTGGGATACAACAGCCAAAAAAGATTCAAGTTGCTCAAGTAATAAAGAAAATGATTGTGCCAAACCAAACAATGAAAATGATTGTGCCAAACCAAACAATGAAAATGTGAGTACTCAACAAACGATCAAAATTAGAACAGACTTAATTGCTCATCCTACAACTTCAAGAGATTATGATATCAAGTGTGACATCTGTGACAAAGTTGTGAAGAATGCTAAAGGTTTAGAACAACATAGATTAGCAAAACATTCCAAAATAGTGAATTCTGGAAGACATACCATCGGACTTACTACATACTACTCAAACTCGAATTCTCAACGAAAGTCTTCTAAAATAGATCTCTTAATGAAGAGACCTCACAAACGAACACGTGAACCAAGTACTGATCTACCAAGAAAACAACAAAAATTGAAAAGCTATAAGTGTGACCAATGTCACAAATCTTACGTATGTGAAAATGACTTGAGGTCACACGTTGAAATAATACACAATGTAGTGAAAGTCAAGTGTCGATTTTGTTCAAGACTTTTTGATTCCAAAGGTCATGAAATGTTGCATGTTTCAGAAGTTCATAAATAAACAAGTTTATGAGTTAGAAAAAAATGAATATAATTTTGTAATCATATTTAAAACAGAATGTAAAACTTTATTTTCTATTTTAGGCAAGATGGAGCCTTAGAAATCAGTGATATAAATCGGACATTTTTGTCATTTGGTATACCTTAGTGGGACACAGTGTCACGATAAGATGGAATTCCATTCTGATCTCAATGATGCCAGTGTTCATGACAAGTTGGATGCAGACATTTGTCCAGTGTGTCAAGATGTGTTTTATACAGCAACTGAGTTGATGAAACATGTCTTTGATGAACATTATTGCTTGAGGTGTTTGGAAAGTTGTCGACATGAAGTTTCAACTAATAAACAAGCATTATCAAAACCTCAAAATGATTCGGTCGAAACGCAAACTGTGACACATGTGACACCAAATGTGGTGTCAGTTGATACTCAAGTAGATGTCACATCGATTGTGACAAATGTGACACCCGATTTAGTGTCAGTTGAAAGTCAAACCGATTTTGTGACACCTGTGTCAAGTGTGACATCAATTGGGACAGATGTGACACATGTGATACCAAATGTGGTGTCAATTGATGCTCAAACTGAAGTTGTCACACCAGATGTGACAAGTGCCAAACCTATTGATTCTGATACAAATGTGACACCGGCTGTGACAAGTGTGACTCCAGAACTTACAAACGTGAAACCGACTGTGACAAGTACAAAAATTGATACAAGTGTGACATCAACTGTGACAAATGTGACAGGAGATTGTGAACAGATTGAAAGTGATGAAGAGTTTGAAGATGACATCAAACCAACTTCTGATTCAGCTACGGAAGAAGTCGATGACGATGATAAGAAACCAATTGATTCAAATGATAAAAGTGTGACATTAGATGTGACAAATGTGACATCAGAGCTTACAAATGTGACACTGGCTGTGAAAAGTGTGACTCCAGAGCTTAAAAACGTGAAACCGACTGTGACAAATACAAAAATTGATACTGTGATAAGTGTGACATCTGTGACACCAGAAAAGACTCTAAACGTGACCGAAGAAACGTCACAAATGTCTGAAGAAAGTTATGAAAGTGGTGAAATCTTGAGTTCTCAAAGTAACAAAGATACAGAAATTCATGTGACAATCAAACCTGATGATTACATGTTGAACTTTTTGGATTGTGAACAGATTGAAAGCGATGAAGAGTTTGCAGATGACATCAAAACAACCACTGAAATTGATGATGATGAAATTACTCTTTCAAGTATTAAAGATCTTCAAACCTCCAACATCGCCAAATGTGAAGTAATCCAGATTGAGGACACTGAAAGTGATGTAAGTCTTTCAAGTCTTGAAGACAACCCTAACAAAGATACGAACAGCAATGACAAAAATGACAAAGAAAATTGCGATGATAATTCAAATGTCAAGGTGCCAAAACCTTTGATAAAAGTCAGAAAGGATCTATTCCATAGTCCAAAACCCCCAAAGTCAGTTGAAGTCAAATGTGACACTTGTGACATTGTGTTCAATTGTGATACAGACTTAGAACAACATTTATTGGCTAAATCACACATTAGGAAAGATTTATTTGAATCTTTCAGAGTTGAACCCCAAAAAGTGAAACCAAAGTCAGGTGAAATCAAGTGTGACACGTGTAACAATGACAGAGTGTTCAAGAATGCTTCAGCCTTAGAACAACACCATATTGCTAAACACGTCAAAATACCTCAACCTGTCAACGGTTGGTTGAGGGCCAAGAAACCAACTCAAGAACCAAACAAAGATGCGAAAATTCAGGAATCAATCAAGTCAGTTCAGAGTAGAAGACCTGAACCTAATGTACCTCAAAAACGAGCACGTGAACCAAGCAATTTTGCACTAAGAAACTTAGCAAACCTCTATGCAGACATCAGGTGTGACCAATGTGACAAAG
>LT728027.1:72989-124946 GCA_900157175.1 Oithona nana
GATGACTTTTTGTTCTATTGTTGTCCAGAATGTGACATGAAATCTAAAGACTATGAACATTTGTATGAACACGCCATCAAAAGTCACGATTTAGCCAAAGAGACCTTAGTGCGACACAGTGTCACGATAAGTGCAATAAAAGAAGAAGACTTCAAAGATGGTCATCCTGAAGTGAATGAATTTGTTGAAACATTCATTGACGAAGAAGAAGAGCAAATACAAGAAGTAAAAGTCAGAAAAACAGTGCAACCTAAAGCGCCATCTAGTGTCGAGTCGAATGACCAATGGCAATGTTACTATTGTGGTGAATGCTACGAAGATCGACTCCAATGTCGAACTCATGTTCAAAACAAACATAATGCTACTGATCAACATATGAGATATGGCAAAGAAATTCGTTCTATTCAATGTTCAGTCTGTTCGTTGATGTTCAAAGATGAAAGTATGTTGAAAATTCATGTTTGTGGAGTTAGTCTTTGGTTTGAGAATGGATGCAAATTTTTCAAATGTCCAGAATGTCACAAAGAATTTCCAGCTTACAGAAAATTAGCTCGACATTTTGCATTGATTCATACACAAGAAAAGAAGTTCAAGTGTGACAAATGTGACTACAGAACATTCACAAATGAAAAGTTAAGTGAACATTTGGTGTCACATGAAGTCTCATTAACTTGTGACATTTGCAGGAAAAGATTCAAATCCTTTTCAACTCTAAAGAAACACAACAAAATCATGCATGAAAAGCAAGAAGAAAATGTTGTCAAAGAAAAGTGTGACATTAAAAAGTGTCACATGTGTCACATTTGTGGCTTGGAATTTCAGTCTTCAACATCGATTTCCAATCATATGGCTAGTCATCACCAAAGTGTGACAACAGACTTGATTTGTGACAAGTGTGGCAAAGGTTTTCCCACCAAGAATTTGTTGTACAAACACAACTATTTCAATCATAGACAAAAAGTTTTCATTTGTACAATTTGTGAAAGAGCATTTCCCATTGTGACAAAATTGACAGAACATTTAAGAACTGAACATCAAATTGTGTGCAGTACAAGTGACATTTTTAGTTGTGATCATTGCAAATCTACATTTTCAACTAGCACAGAATTGAATTCACATCTTGTCTCAAATCATTTCCTAGAAAACATCAAAACTTGTGAAGAGTGTGACACAAGTGTGACTACCCAAGCATTGCTTCAATGTCACAAGATTGAAGCTCATGCCTTTAACCCATTTGAACATAAACACGTCAAAATACCTCAACCTGTCAACGGTTGGTTGAGGGCCAAGAAACCAACTCAAGAACCAAACAAAGATGCGAAAATTCAGGAATCAATCAAGTCAGTTCAGAGTAGAAGACCTGAACCTAATGTACCTCAAAAACGAGCACGTGAACCAAGCAATTTTGCACTAAGAAACTTAGCAAACCTCTATGCAGACATCAGGTGTGACCAATGTGACAAAGCCTTTGATAATGAAGGTGAATTGAAATCACATATGGAAACTGTTCATCGAGTTCATGAACCAATGAAAGTTGATGAAATACCAAGAAAGAAAGCTAAACTAAGCAATTTTGCAATAAGAAAACAAGCAAATAAACAAATTCACAAGTGTGACCAATGTCACAAATCATTCGATAGTGAGAATGGTTTGAAGTCACACATTGAAATTGTCCACAAGACAGTCAAAATCAAGTGCCAACTATGTGAAAAAGTTTTTGATTCCGAAGGCCACAAAGCGAAACATGGACAAGAAGTTCACCAAGTCAGTTTGAGAAACCTAAAAGTTTTAAACATGATTCGTGTTGATCAAGTCAAAAAGTCCATAGAAAAAAAGAAATTCTTCCAATGTGATATATGTCTGGAACGCTTTGACCATCTTCAGCAGATGACAAGACACAAAGCAAATGTTCATGTTTGGAACAAACTTTAATTTTTTGTATGTTTATGGAAGTAAAATGTTATATGTCATGTCAGGAATTTTTGATATTCCTTCAATATAAAAGAATAAACAGTTTTATTTTTTCTACTTTCAGGTAAGACATGGAATTGAAGCAAGAATTCATCCAAAATCCATGGCAAGTCACATCCAAAGATGACTTTTTGTTCTATTGTTGTCCAGAATGTGACATGAAATCTAAAGACTATGAACATTTGTATGAACATGCCATCAAAAGTCACGATTTAGCCAAAGAGACCTTAGTGCGACACAGTGTCACAATAAGTGCAATCAAAGAAGATGAAAATACTGAAGTGAATGGATTGGTTGATACATTCAATGATGATGATGAAGAAGAAACAGTAGAAGTGAAAGATGAATTTGTTGATACATTCATTGATGAAGCAGAAGAGCAAATAGAAGAAGTGAAAGTCAGAAAAACAGTGCAACCTAAAGCGCCATCTAGTGTCAAGTCGAACATCCAATGGCAATGTTACTATTGTGGTGAATGCTATGAAGATCAACTCAAATGTCAAACTCATGTTAAAAACAAACATAATGCCACTGACCAACAAATGAGATATGGCAGAGAAATTCGTTCTTTTCAATGTTCAGTCTGTTTGTTGATGTTCAAAGATGAAAATTTGTTGAAAATTCATGTTTGTGGAGTTAGTCCTTGGCTTGAGGATGGATGCAAATTTTTCAAATGTCCAAAATGCGACAAAGAATATCCACACTACTGCAAATTAACCAGGCATTATGCAGTGACTCATACTCAAGAAAAGAAGTTCAAATGTGACCAATGTGACTACAGAACATTTACACATAACCAGTTAAATGAACATTCAAAGTCACATAAAGTCTCGCTAACCTGTGACATATGCAGGAAAAGATTCAAAACGGCTGAAACTCTACACAAACATAAAAAATTCATGCACGAAAAGCATGAAAAGCCAATCAAAAAATGTCACATGTGTCACATTTGTGGCTTGGAATTTAAAGTCGCAGTAAGCCTGACCAATCATATGGCTATTCAACACCAAAGTGTGACAGCAGACTTGATTTGTGACAAGTGTGGCAAAGGATTTCCGACAAAGGATTTGTTGCGCAATCACAATTATTTCAGTCATCGACAAAAAGTTTTCATTTGTACAATTTGTCAAAGAGCATTCCTACATGTGACCAAATTAGCAGAACATTTAAGAACTGAACATCAAATTGTTTGTGGTACCAGTGACATTTTTAGTTGTGGTCATTGCAAATCTACATTTTCAACCGTCAAAGAATTGAATTCACATCTTGTCTCAAAACATTTCTTAGAAAATATCAAAAAGTGTGACGAGTGTGACACAAGCGTAACAACTCAAGCATTGCTTCAATGTCACAAGATTGAAGCTCATGCCTTTAACCCATTTGAACCGACGAAAGATGAAGATACGAAAAAACTTAAGTGTGACATATGCAACACATTCTGGAAAACAAAAAGTACTTTGACTCATCACATAAAGAATAAACATAACAAAGATAGTCACAATATCGAGTGTGACCAATGTTCTTTCAAAACCTTCCGAAAGAGTTTGTTAACTGTTCACAAGCAACATAAACATGAAGGCAAACGAAAAATCTATTCCTATACCTGTTCTGAATGCTCAAAAACATTCCCAGAAAAAAGATATTTAAGAAAACATTTGATAGAAGAACATAACGTGACAGATCAAAGGGACCTATTGCCTAATTCTAAACCTCCAAAAGAAGATGAAAATACGAAAAAATGGGGCAAATCCAAGCGAAAAATATATTACTATTCCTGTTCAGAATGCTCAAAAACAGTCACTTGTAAAAGATATTTAAGAAATCATTTGCTAAAAGAACATAACATAACAGACCAATAATCTAAAGTCTTAATTATCGTTACAGGATCCAATGGAGGATGAGGACATCAAACAAGAATTTTTGAATCCTTGGCAAGTCACATCTAAAGATGAATTTCTATTCTATTGTTGTCCAGAGTGTGACATCACAGCCAAAGACTATAAAGTGTTTTATGAACATGCCATTGAAAGTCATCCAAGATCTAAAGGTAGTCTTGATCAACTAAATAAAGAACATGTCAAGGAAGAGCTTGAAGATCATCCAAATGATCAAAATGACAAGTTCGAAATCCAATTTGATGAGGAAGAACATGACACCAGTGACATCATTGACACTTGTGACAACATTGACACTAGTGACAACATTGACACTAGTGACATCATTGACACAAGGGACGTAAGGTTCCAAATGCAAAGTCTTCATGGAACTAAAAAGTTGTCACAAAATGTCAATTGTGACAAATGTTACAAAACCTTCAAATCAGTTGTGACATTGAAGAAACACATGAAACAAATTCACCAAGGTCAGAAAAAGTCAAGTAAAACCCGAAAATGTGTTTGTCACATCTGTGGCAAAGATTTCTGTTACCCTTCAGATCTCAAAATTCATGAGGCCATTCATAACAAGCATAATTCAGCCAAAAACTTCATTTGTGACAAATGTGGTAAAGGCTTTCCCTCCAAAGAAAACTTGACAGTTCACATTTATCATCATCATAGACAAAAATTCTTCATTTGTACTCTTTGTGACAGAATTTTCACCAAGAAAAACAAGACTTTAGAACATTTAGTCAAAGATCATCTAGTCAATGCAACCAAAGAAGATATCTACTACTGTGACCAATGTCACACTTCATTTTCATCAACTTGTACATTGAATAGTCACAAGATGTCACAACATGCAATGAGTTGTGACTTCCAGTGTTCAGAATGTGACAAAACATTTGTGACCAAAACAATTTTAACCAGTCACATGATGGAAGATCATTCACTTGATCCCTTAAAGAAAGGAAGTGTGACTGTGACATCAATGAAAATAATAGAAGAACAAAGTGTGACAAGAAGCTTCAAGTGTGACATTTGTGGTCAATACCTGAAATCTGAACAGACTTTGGCTGGTCACATCATGGGAAAGCATAAAAAAGATAGTCACAACATCAAGTGTGACTTATGTCACTTCAAAACCTATCGTGACTCCATTCTGAAAAGTCACATGAGACAAAGACATTCAGATCAAAAATCAACTCGAAGTTACGCTTGTACGGAGTGTGACAACAAGTTTACAGATAAAAGATATTTGAAGAAACATTTATTAGACATTCATGGTATTCTATACAAAACTGAATGATTTTCTTCCTTTATTTTTTAGGTATGATTCAATTCTTCAGAGTGTGAAAATCTTCAAAAAAGCCATCAACAAAATTTTTTATTTGGTAAGTCTATTTTGGGCCTTTTAGGTTGATTATGATGTTCTTTTTCGGCTTCACCATCTTGATTATTGGTAACACATACTGATGATGAAGGATTAAAAATCAAGTAACCACTCTTGTCACAAAACTTAGAAGCTTTTTTGGCACAGAGGTATTCTTCTTGCTTTTTCAAAAGAGTAACAATCTCTTGTTCATTATGGTTTAAACCAACAGTATTATTACTAGGAACCATATGTTTAATGATCCTTTGAATTTCGTACAAAACATTCATGGTCCTTGGATGGTCAAGCAGTAATTTTACCACATCTACTTTTCCTCCTAAGCAAGCAGCCATCAATCCAGTCACTCCTGAATTATCTTTGGCATCAACTTGAACAATTGGATTGTCAATTAATGTTTCAACAATTTCTAAATGTCCGAGACCGCAAGCATACATAAATCCAGTTATCCCGTTTTTACACTTCAGATTCAAATCCATATTTTTTCTTGTTGCATGGTTAACCATTAGTTTCACTACTTCTGTGTGGCCATTAGAGCAAGCAATTATAAATGCAGTAGATCCATCCAAATCTTGTGCATTTACATTTAAGTCATTATGATTGCTGCCTGAATATTCCAAAATTGATTGCACTGCACATACATGTCCATTTCGGCAAGCCCACATTAATCCAGTTGTTCCAAATAGATTAACCGCACCTACATCAATTTTTTTGGCTTTTGATGTATTCAATATTAGCTCAACAGTTTCGGAATGTCCCTTGTAGCATGCAATATGAAATCCACTAAACCCATCATTACCCATTGCGTTGAGTTCAATCTTCCTTGAATGGTCGAGGAATAATTTCACCATGTCAACACATCCTGTCCCACATGCCCATCTAAATGCATTCCATCCTTTATTATCCCTTGCATTAATTTTGATGATTCTTGAGTGGTTAAGTAGTAATTTGACCACTTCAATATGAAAATTATCTATTGCAAACATTAGACCATTGAATCCTTTCTTTGTTTGCATGTTTAAATTGATTTCCAGGGCTTGATATTTCTTCAGCATAATCTTGATTATGCCTAAGTCTCCATACATACATGCATAATGAAGAGCAGTGAGTCCTTCCTCGGGTGTTTGCATTGTTTTTCCTGAGTCACTTTGTTCATTCCAATTAATATCCTTGGCACCTGGATGCATCAATAGTATTTTTATGACATCTTCATTTTCTCCACTAGAAGCAGCCTCAATAATCCTGTTTTGCCAGCGCTTCTTCACAACATTTTCCGCCATTAGTTTCCAAGTTGTTGATACATGCCGGAATTTAATTAGGTCTTGATCACTTAAATTCTCGAATATTCCTTCTCCAATATGAGGAATTCCAAGATTTATTATTCCATTCATTTTTTCTAATTTTAAAACTGATTTGTTGCTTTTTGTTGTTGTTTGTTTGCCCACACTAGCTTATTTACCTGTCAGTAAGAGTTACCAGATGTTGTAGTCTCAATTATGATGCACATTTTGGCACTTTTAGAAAATATTTGGTCCTTTCCACTTTGTCATTTTGAGTAACAGCTTTAAAACTTCAAAACA
The DNA here is from genome assembly GCA_900157175.1 of Oithona nana. Classification (NCBI taxonomy): domain Eukaryota; kingdom Metazoa; phylum Arthropoda; class Copepoda; order Cyclopoida; family Oithonidae; genus Oithona; species Oithona nana. Next base: position 79,808 of record LT728027.1, read on the forward strand.
ACGCGTCATTATCAAAATCAGTGTCAAAATGACCCTTAGAAACTGTAAAACACGTAAAACACCAAATTTTCCAAAAATGAGGAGACTCCCTTGGTTGTATTGTGAAAGTGTTAAAATTGTCAAAGTAATTCTTTCATTTGAAGCAGTGATGCGACACACTGTCACAGCAATCATACTATACAAATGCCTATTTTAAAACAAGCAAGTGATTGATACACTTATCGTGACAACCTAGGTAACTTATTTTTTCGTTATTACAGGTAAGTATGACGTTGTGACTATTGAAACCAAAACGATGGTTTGTTCAATAAGTGGTTGCCAAACTGGCAGTACTTGGTACAAAGGCCCAAAATTCACTCTGTATATGTTCCGGACAGACCCACAAATGCAGCAATTATGGCTTGACCAAATCAATCGTCCAGATTTCATTCCTAACAAAAGCAGTGTTGTGTGTGGCAAACACTTTACCCAAGACTGTTTTGATACCTCTGCAAGGTCAAAGGGTAGGGAACGCAAAAAAGCCAAATTGAAAGACAATGCAATTCCGACCCTTTTCTTACATCCCGAAGAAAGTGGTGAAATACCTAACCTAATCAAACCTAAGATTTTAAATCCAAATTTAACAGTTCGATTCATTGGTGCCAAACCAGATGACCAAGATGAACCAATGATGGTTAAGAATGAAGTCATTGAAAGTGATAATCCTTGGGATGTGACATCAAGAGATGACTTCTTGTTCTACTGTTGTCCCCGTAATGGCTGTGAAACCAAGTGTAAGAACTACGATGACTTTTATCAACATGCTGTGGAAACCCATTTTGAAGCCAAGTATTGTCTTGATCAACTCAAAGATCCATTAGAAGACATTGAAGCCAAGTTGAACCAATTGGATGAAGAGTTGATGAAAACTAAAGATTTGGATAAAGTGAAAAATAAGGCTTTGCTTTTACTCAATCATTTCTACCGATTGAATGTCTTGATACCAAGTGATGTTGACTTGGACATGGACATTGAAGAAGAAGAAAGTGTCAAACCAATACAAAAGATTGAAAATAGTGAGGAAGTGACATCTAATGGCAAATTGTACATTTACAAGGGTAGACCAGTGCTTGGAAGGAAATGTGATCAGTGTTTGACTTATTATCATCCTTCAATCTCCCAGAATCGACATCTTCAAGAATCATGTAAAGGACCTATTGCCAAAAAATCAAGGAAACAAAGTTTGAATACAAGACAAGATGAACCTGAAGACCAAGAGAATGTCAAGGCAGAACACATCAAAGTAGAAGTTGATCCATTGTTTGAAGAACCAGATCCATTGGTTGAAGAGTTAGAAGCTAAACAACCAATCGTGACAGAGGTACCAAAACCCCTTATGGTCGGTGGTTCAAGCAACAGAGGTCCAAAAAGACTTGTCAAAAGTGCTTCACACTTCAATGCCATGTTGCAATGTTACTTTTGTGGTTCTGAATCTGCCTCAGAGATCACTATCAAGAACCATATCACCAAAGAGCATCACCCCGAAGTAAACAAGAACATGTATGGTGTCCCTCTAGTCTTACAATGTGAAGTATGTAAACATATGCAAAAGAATGAAGATCACTTGAAACTTCACATTTGTGGAACTATTCCACCAAGATGGCTTGGTGGAGCTTGGAATGAAAATCTGACATGTCCCAAATGCCCTGCAATATGTGGAAATTACAATTCCTTATTGAAACATCATGCAATGCATCACACAACAGAGAAGAAATACAAGTGTGACACATGTGACTACATGACATTCACAAGGGAACAAATGAGAGTTCATTCAATGGAACATACAACCTCATTGGTATGTGACTTATGTGGATCAAGCTTCAAGAACGTGGCAATCCTCAAAAAACATAAGAAAGAAATTCATGAAGGTAAAAAACCACCTTCCTTTGCTGTCAAGAACCATATCAAGTGTGACATGTGTGACTATAAAGGTAAAGCAAGTGAAATCAAGCTTCACACAACTAGTGAACATCCTGATGCTGAAGTTCATCGATGTGGATTTTGTCCTTTTACTTCCAATGTCAAAGCTTTGTATAAGAGACATATTTACAATATTCATGATAAGAAAGAGTGTCAAGAATCTTCTCATGTCTGTTTCATGTGTGGAAAAAACTTTGCTTCAAATTCCAAAATGAAAGATCATCTTATAGGTGCTCATGGAATCAATCAAGATTCTGAAGTTAGTCCAAAAGGTCAAGAAGTGAAAAATCACATTTGTGAAACTTGTGGAAGAACATTTCATAGCAAGCAAGCTTTGTATCATCATGTGATGTATCACCATTCACAAAGATTTTTTGCTTGTACACTTTGTGACCAAAGAATTTTCTCATCAATCACCAAAATTATTGCCCACTTGAATACTGATCATGCAAGAGAAGATGTGACATTGTATGCCAAAAACATTTTTTGTTGTGACAAGTGTGACAGTACTTTTACTTGTGTCAAAGACTTGAATTGTCATTTGATGAAAGAACATGAAATGAATTGTGACATCAATTGTCCGGAAGAAGATTGTCCAGATTGGTTTGTCAATACTGCATTATTAACAGCTCACAGAATTGAATGTCACAATTTCAATCCAATCAATCGACAACAAAAATCTAGTGAAATTACTGTGACTGACTACAGGTGTGACATATGTGGACAGTACTGTAAAAATCAAACCACTTTACATGGTCATATTATGGGTGTGCATAAGAAATCGGAACATAACCTAAAGTGTGACCAGTGTGACTTCAGAACCTATCGGGAATCAATTTTGAAAATGCATATCAAAAGGTTGCATACCAAAGAATGGAAACACAACAAAAGAAAATTCCAATGTAGTGAATGTGACCAAGAGTTCATCGATCGAAGATACCTTGCCAATCATCTGATGGACGTTCATTGCATTGTGAAAACAAATTGAGCTATAGAAGATTCATTAAGCTTATCGTGACACAGTGTCACAGTAGTGTCACAGTAAGGACACAACAGTTTCACAGTATCGTTACACTAATATCACATGAGTGTCTCAGTAATATCACAGAAGTGTCACAATAGTGTCACAGTAATGTCACCATAGTGTCACAGTAGTGTCATAGAAGTGTCAAAGAAGTGTGACATAAGTGTCACAATTTTGTCATAGAAGAGTCGCAGAAATTTGACAGAAGTGTCACAGTTATGTCAAAAAAGTGTCGCAGTAATGTCACAGAAGTGTCACAGTAGTGTCACGAAAGTGTCACAGTAATGTCACAAAAGTGTTGAAATACAGAATACCCAACGTCAAAATATGCTCAATATAAACTCTCATTTCTTTTCTAGGTAAGTTCAACATGGATGAAGATCTCGAAGATGACATCAAAGTTAAACTGGAACATTTCGGCCCAAATCCATGGGAAGTCCCATCCTTAGACGAATTTCTTCACTATTGTTGTCCAGAATGTGACGAAAAATCCAAAGACTATGCACAATTCTACAAACATGCAGTGCAAAATCACCATTTAGCCAAGTTGACATTAGGCAAAGAAATCATCTTTGATGACACTTCCAAAGGCCTAGCAATCAAAAAAGAGTCATTGAATGAACATCTGGATGACTTACCAGAAACATCATCACTGAAAAGTGAAGATGAACAAGAAGAAGAAGAACATAAATTGAAACTCAATGAACAATGTTACTATACCAAGTTGACATTAGGCAAAGAAATCATCTTTGATGACACTTCCAAAGGTCTAGCAATCAAAAAGGAGTCATTGAATGAACTTCTGGATGACATACCAGAAACATCATCACTAAAAAGTGAAGATGAACATGAAGAAGAAGAACAGAAATTGAAACTCAATGAACAATGTTACTATTGTGGAGACATCTATGATACCTTGACAGTTCAAAGACATATCAAGACAGAACATAATGTCAAGGTTAATCCTCACATGTATGGAAAACCATTGAATTACCAATGCAATGAATGTAAATTGATGCATAGGTAATGTTCAACTTTACTTCTTGACAATTTTGTACACTAGGTGGCGTTGCCAACCTTGACTAGAACATTTGTCACCATAAAGTCACACCTGTATCTCCAATTTGTGACGAGTTATGAGCATTTGTGACAAAGTGTGACACTTATGTGACACCGTATGTGACACTTCAAGATACAGCTGTGACTTCATTGTGACAAATGTACTTATGTGACACTTCAAGATACAGCTGTGACTATATTGTGACAAATGTTGAGAGAAACTGGGACAACAATCCCAAGTGTACAAAACCTAATTAAAACGCCATCTAGCGGTGATTTTAAACATTAATCTTTTCTTATAGAAGTGAAGACATGTTGAAATTACACATTTGTGGAACTGTCCCACCGTCATGGTTAGGTGTCAAGACAAGTGATAAGAAACAGTGTCCCAAGTGTGACAAAGAGTTTGTCAACTACCGAAGACTTTTGGAACACCATGCTTCAACACATACAATTGAAAAGAAGTTCAAATGTGACAGGTGTGACTTTGTCTCATTCACCAGAGAACAGATGGATCGACATGAAGCTTCCCATAACTCTCCACTAAGCTGTGATATTTGCTTTAAATCATTGAAATCCATCAAAACATTGAACAAACATCGACGAGAAGTGCATGAAGGACGAAAACCAGCTTCTAGTCACGTTGATCGAAGGTGTGACTTGTGTCCTTTTGAAGGTGAAAGTGTCTTAGCTGTCAGAGTACATAAAGAAAAAGTGCATCCAGATGCTGAACCTTACAAGTGTGACTTGTGTGACTTTAAGTCAATTTTGAAAAGTCGAATGCGAAGTCACAAGTCACAAGCTCATAAAGAAGCTAGCAGTATGTGTGACAGTTGTGGTAAAGGCTTCAAATCTGTGTCAGCTTTACATAACCATGTCAGAATATGTTTGAGTACAACTTTACCCACTTTTGATTCACATGTTGGAATCCAAGGTGAATTTGTGTGTGACAAATGTGGCAAAAGTTGTACAAACTCAACTTCATTGCAAAATCATATGAGGACAATACATGGTTCAACTAGTGTAGAACATGGAACAGAATCTCGAGAATATGTTTGTGACAAGTGTGGCAAAGACTTTTTGACCAAAAGTCACCTGTCAATGCATATTTACCAGAAACATAGTCAAAAATTCTTCATTTGTACTCTATGTGAAAGAATCTTTTCTACTCGAAGTAAAGTGGCTGAACATATCATCAGTGATCATGACAAGAACGGATTACGTTCCTGTATTTTCTGTTGTGACAAGTGTGACAATTCATTTGAGACCAGTTCTGCATTAGATCTGCATTTACAAAATGATCATGGAATGATGTGTGAGCACAAATGTAATGAATGTGACAAAATTGTGACTTCCAAAGCTATTTTGACAGCACATATGATGGAAACTCATAATTACAATCCAATGAAGGATAATTGTCACACTTCATTTTCATCGATGACCATAGTCAATGCCAAAAATCCGGAAAAGAAATTCAGGTGTGACATATGTGGAACATTCTTGAAATCTGAACAAACTTTAGCTAATCATATAGCTGGCAAACATAAGAAAGAAAATCACAACATCAAGTGTGACTTGTGTAATTTCACCACTTTTCAAGCCTCCAGATTGAAACAGCATCGAGATCGAACACATTCCAATTGGAAGAAACCAGTGCAAGTTCATGCCTGTACAGAATGTCCAAAAACATTTTCTGAAAGATTGACAATGCAAAAGCATTTATTAGATGAACATGGAATCCTTTGCAAAACTGATTAAAATTTTGAAATGTCACGATATTGGGGTTTTTAAGAACCTTATCGTGACACTATGTCCCATTTTCGTTACTTAATTCTCTTTTTTTCTATTCTAGGTAAGAAGTCAAAATGGATCCAATGAACCTAATCAAAGTCAAGCAAGAAGATGTCCAAGAGAATCTTGGCCATGCTCATCATTTGAATAGAACCATGGACCTTCCTGTTCCTCCAGATCTTGATCATCATCATCACCATCATCCACAACAACTTGATCCACAATGTTACCCAATGGATCATCATCCTAAAATGGATAATCAGATTGATCCAAGAATGGAAGAAATGGATCAACCAAGGCAAGCTAAGATGCCAACTCAGATCAATCCTTGGCATGTTCCATGGGACGAATTTTTGTACTATTGTTGTCCAGAGTGTCCTGAAAAGTCCAAAGATTATGATCACTTCTTTGCTCATGCCATCCAGTACCATGAAGGAGCCAAATTGGCAGTTGGCATGTCTGAGGGATCACAACAAGTTCAAGCCCATCATCATGTTCAAGCTGAGATCAAGGAAGAAATCATGGACTATGATCTAGATCCATCAGAAGCAATGAAAACTGAAATGGAAGATGATGACATGATTGACGAAGATGAGGAATATGACATCATTGAACCAACAGTGACCAAACCAAGACAAGTCAAAGAAAAGTTGACCAGTTTCCAGTGTTACTATTGTGGACACTTGTCTGACAGCTCAGCAGATGCTAAAGAACATATCGAAAACGTTCATAATCCAGACCATGGAGTCAATGGATTCATGTATGGCAAGGAATTGCAGTACCAATGTCATGACTGTAAATTGATGCATAAAACAGAAGAAAATTTGAAGCTACATATTTGTGGAACTTTGCCACCCACATGGATAGGTATCAAGATGGTTGGAGACACCAAGTTTCCTTGTCCAAAGTGTGACAGTGAATTTGTGACCTACAGAAGAATGCTTGAACATCATGCTGTCAATCATACCACTGAAAAGAAGTTCAAGTGTTCCAAGTGTGACTACACTTCATTCACTAGGGAACCTTTGGAAAGACATGAAGCCTCACATGGTGAAGTTGTCACTTGTGACGTTTGCTTCAAATCCCTTAAAAATATCAAAACTTTACAAAGACACAAAAGAGTTGTTCATGAAGGCAAAAGACCAACCAATCCAGACAAGAAATGTGACGTGTGTGACTTCACTGGTGACAGTGTGACAGCTTTGAGAATTCATAAGGAGAAGATGCATCCCAATGCTGAACCTTTCAAGTGTGACTTGTGTGACTACACTTCTATCTTGAAGTGTAGAGTGAGAAATCACAAGTCTGATGTACATAAAGAGAAGTGTAACATGTGTGACATTTGTGGTCGTGGGTTCAAATCCTTGCCAAGCTTGCAAAAGCATGTGGTGAGGATGCACTCAAACATGTCTGATGTGAACAATCCAAGTCACACTTGCCAAGAATGTGGCAAAAGCTTCAAGAACTCAACTGGACTTAGTAGTCACATCCTAGCTGTACATAACTCAAGTGAAAAAGGACCTCGTGAATATGTTTGTGACCAGTGTGGCAAAGACTTTTTGACCAAAAGTCACTTGGCTATGCATCGTTACCAGATTCATGGACAAAAGTTCTTCATTTGTATGCTATGTGAAAGAATCTTTTCTGTCCGAAAAAAATTGGCTGAACATATCAAAAATGACCATGAAAAACGTGGTTTGACCAAGTGTATTTACTGTTGTGACAAGTGTGACAATGCTTTCGAGACTAGTTTTGCTTTGGATCAACATCTTCAAAATGCTCATGGAATGAGTTGTACTCATCGATGTTATGAACATGAATGTGAAAAATCATTTGTGACACGTGCTTTGTTAACTGCACATATGATCGAAGTTCACAATTACAATCCAATGAAGGATCACAGCAAAACTTCATTTTCATCCATGACTGAAGTCAATGCCAAAACTGCTGATAAGAAATTCAGGTGTGACTATTGTGGCATGTATCTCAAATCTGAACAAACATTGTCTGGACACATCATTAGCAAGCATAAAACTGACACTCATAATTACAAATGTGACTTGTGTGACTTCACAACATTTCAAGCTTCAAGATTGAAACAACACAAAATCCGGACTCACACCGATTGGAAGAAACCCAAACGAGTGTACGAATGTACAGAATGTCCAAGAACATTTCCTGCTATTGGTTACATGCAGACTCATTTACTTGATGAGCATGGAATCATTTGTAAAACTGATTGAATTACATTTTGAAATGTCACGATATTGGGGTTTTTTTTTAAGAACCTTATCGTGACACTATGTCCCATTAGTAGTACATAATAACCCTAGTATTATTTTACTTGTTGCTAACTTAGTTTTTGTTCATTTTAGGTAAGCATCATGGATCAGAATCCATGGTTGGCAGTGGCAACCTTAGATGAATTTCTGTACTACTGCTGCCCTGAATGTGAATTGAAAACCAAAGATCATAATCACTTTTATAATCATGCGATGCAAACCCATGAAAAGGCAAAGTTTGCTTTTGACATTGATCAAGCAGAAGACAAAGTCAAAGGAGAAACTAAAATTGAAGTCATTGAATCAAAAGATTTTGAATTCAAAGCAGAATTACTTAATGATTCATTGGATGATCCAAATCCAATAAATGATCCAAAAGATGATCCAATAAGTGATTCAATGGATGATCCAATAAGTGATCCAATAATTGATTCAAAAGATGAACCAATTAATGAACCAAATGATGACCCAGAATCTGTCCCTTCAATAATAAAGAAACGTAAAAAGTGTCCTAAAGACAGTTTAACTCAGTGTTACTTTTGTGGATTAACATCTACAGATAAAGAAGAGATTAGAAACCATGTGGAATCAGTGCATAGATATAAATGGTCTCCAAGAATGTGTGGTCAAATTAGACAATACCAATGCTCAGAATGTAAAGTTGTATTCAAAGGAGAAGAAATCTTCAAAATACACATTTGTGGTTATACCAACCCTGGAAAAGATTACTACAATGGCAAAACCAAAGAAACATGTCCCAAATGTGATAAAACATTCGTTGGTCACATGAACTTATTGAATCATTATTCTCAAGTTCATGCAAAGATACAAAACTTTGAGTGTGACATATGTGACTTCCAAGCTGTCAATACCAAAACTCTGGCAATGCACAAGAAATTACAACATCAACCTGAAGCCACATGTGAATTGTGCCATAAGACATTCAAATCCCAAGTGACATTGAAGAAACATCACAGAGAAATTCACTTGAACAAGAAAAGAAAGGACAATAATGTTGCCACATGTGATTTGTGTGGTTTCAAAGATTCTTATGATAAATTGAGACATCATTTGAAGAATCAACATCCTGGTCACAAACCTTACCAATGTTCAACTTGTCAAGCCTCATTTCCACTCAAATATGATCTAAGAAAGCATGAAAAGTTCAAATGTATGTCACATCCTAATTACCAACCACCAATGTGTGACATTTGTGGTAAAACATTTGCCAACAAAATGTCCTACAATAATCACATGAATTTTGTGCATAATGTGGAAAATACTGATCATTCATTGATTTGTGATGTTTGTGGCAAGAGTTTTCTTAGACAAAGTTCTTTGAATGATCATATGAAATTAGTACATGCTAATCAAGAAACATCCAGAGACTTTATGTGTGACAAGTGTGGCAAAGGATTTGCTAATTTGCTTCAACTGAAACATCATATTTTAGTTCATCATAAGCAAAGATTCTTTATTTGCACCATTTGTGAAAAAATCATGTCTTACAAACAGAAGTTGAAAGAACATATGATTGATGAACATGGAATTTTTCTTGAAACCAAGGGTGGTTTGCTTAAAGAAATTTTGCCATGTGATACATGTCACACAAAGTTTGAAACAAGTGTCACATTGAATGTTCACATGGAAACAGATCATGAAATGAAGAATGGAGAGTATTCATGTGGCAAATGTGACTTTTCATTTGTGTCTAATGTCCTCTTAACTGCTCATTTGATGGAAAGTCACAGTTTTGATCCATTCAAAGAAGATGTGACATTGAATAAAGTGGTGCAAGTCACAAAATCTCTAAGAAACTTTAAATGTGACATTTGTGGAGTGTTTTTAAAGTCCAAAGATACTCTGTTTTGTCATGTGATGCAAAACCATGAAAAGGATAGTCACACTCACAAGTGTGACCAATGTCCATACACTGCATATAGAGGGTGTGACTTGAAACAACACATCTTAAGAGTGCATCCAACAGACAAACCACATAAATGTACTGAATGTGATTTTGCATCTGCTATACCAAATAGGTTGAGAATTCATTTTAAAAGAAAACATAATACAATGTCTTCTCAATTCCCATGCTCAATGTGTGACAAAAGCTTTAGTCAAAAACATATTTACAATCATCATATGTTGAATGAACATCAGATTATTCAACAAGGTTAACATTACTTTTATTCTTTCAGGTCAAGAATGGATCCTCCAATAATCCAATTCTACTGTTGTCCTCAATGTGATTTCAAGACTATTGACTACAATATGTTCTATGAACATGTGGTTTATGTTCATGATTTGCTTGTGAATGCTTCAAATCAATTACCAACTTTTGATGAATATGTTCAGTGTTGTTGTCCTCAATGTGATTTTAGAACTATGGATTCTGTAATGCTTCAAGATCATATGACTACAGTGCATCAAGAACAAGATTTTGTAGAAGTTAAAACAGAACCTCCTGAAACACTTGATGTCAAACCATTTGCAGCAGTTGACATCCATGAAATTGAAATGCATCAAGCTACAAATCCATGCAAAAAACTAATCATGAGTAATCAGAACAAAATTAATGCTACTAAAAATCCAATGATGATTCTACCAGAACCTATAAAGTTGATTGAACAGGCTTTGAAATCAAAGCAGAAGCAAGCAGACAAAGATAGTGAAGAAACCAAAGAATGTCATATCTGCAACAAAGTCATGTCAAGTGATGCCTTAAAAAGGCATTTAAGAAGAACTCATCCCAGTAAAGAAATCACTGAGCAAAAACTACAAAATATTCAATGCTACTTTTGTGGTTTAGAATCGAAGAACAAAGCAGAAATCAAAGACCATATCAAAGTGATTCATATGCAAGTTGAAGTGACTCTAAGAATGTATGGGTACCCTAGAACCCAAAATCAGTGTTCTGAATGTAAAGTTGTGTTTTCAAGTGATACAATCCTCAAACTTCATATTTGTGGAATGACTAACCCTTCAATCAACATCACTGGAGATACAAGCAGGATTGAAGAGTGTCCAATTTGTAAAGGTACATTCAAAGGTCACATGTCCCTTTTGAATCACTATGCAGCACTTCATGGTACAGAAAAGCAGTTCAGTTGTGACCAATGTGACTTCAAGAGTTTTACAGACAAGCAATTGAGTATTCACATTAACAATGACCATACAGAACATCGACCAACTTGTGAGATATGTGAGAAACCCTTTAAAAATGTCAACAGTTTATCGAAACATTTGAAAGAAGTGCATTTGAAACAAAGAAGATCAAGCAAGATTGTGAAATGTAAGGTTTGTGACTTTCAAAATGTGACTTATGAATTGAGGAAACATATGAAAGACTTGCATCCAGAATTCAAACCATTCAATTGTGACAGGTGTGACCAAAGCTTTGCTTTGTCCATGGACTTATGGAGTCACAAAAAGAATTGCACATTAGATCCATTGGTTGACAATGTGTCAAAGTACAAAAGACAAAAGTACTTCATTTGTACTTTATGTGAAAGAATGGTGACTCAAATAACCAAATTGAAGGAACATATGGAGCTTGAACATCAAATTGATTTGTACAATCACAACAAATATGCTTGTGACCAATGCCCAAAACTGTTCACAGAATGTCTTAGTTTAAACCAACATGTGATTTTAGAACATGAATTGACTTCAAATTTCCAATGCTCAAACTGTGATGAAACTTTAGTTTCAAACATTTTATTGACAGCTCACATGATAGAATCTCATGATTTTGATCCACTGATGGACAAGAAAAGTCAAAAAGTCAAGAAAGAAACTAAAAACTTTGAATGTGATATCTGTGGAAGCTTCTTCAAGTCAAAAGATACTTTGCAAATTCATAAAAAACAAATGCATGAAACTGACAAGCATGACTTCAAGTGTGATCATTGTGATTACACAACTTTCAGACAGTCAGAATTGACAAAACATTGTGTTGCCAAGCATACACCAAAGGATTGTCCACATTGTGAATATTCTAGTGATTTGTCTAAAGATATGAAGGAACATTTGATCAAACATAGGAGAAATCCACTGCAATGTTCAGAATGTGATAGAGCATTTCCATCAAAGAAGCAATTACAAGATCATATGTTGAATGAACATAATGCATTGAATGCTCCGATACGAGAAGTCAAACCAAAGAAAAAACCTGAAAAGAGATCGAGGAAAGAATACCAGGCTGCTTACTATGAAAAGCATAAAAAAGAGATCATCAAAAGGCAAAAGATCTACAACTCAAATCATGTGCAAGAAAGAGCACTTGCCAATGCTGTTAGTAATCAAAAAGCTAAATTAAATCGACAAAATAAGGTTCCAAATGTTAAGCAAGAACTCATTGAAGATCCTAGTGACAACAACATTCCAATAGAAAATCAAGTTTACATTGAAACAACAGATCACATCGATATCAAAAATGAACCTGTTGATGAATACTAATTGTTTTGTTTTCTTATTTTTCTAGGATGGAGGAGTCTGATAATCCTTGGGATGTACAAAGTCTTGATGACTTTCTCTTCTATTGTTGCCCAGAATGTGAAAGTAAAGAGGCTGACAAAAGTGAGTTTCTCAAACATGCCTTGATATCCCATCCAAGATCTAAACATTTGGTTAACCTACTGATTGTTGGAGGAGGCTCTTCAACCAAGAAAGAAGCAGTAAAGATACCAATTACCAAACAGGTGACTCCTCAAGTGAATACAGACAGAATTGTGACACCTGAAGTAGAACAGGCTGTGTCAGTTCAATCAACAGAAAGTGAAAGTGTTGAAGAAGAAAGTGTACAAGTTAAAGATGAAGTTGGGGAGGATTTCAGTGACATTGAAGATATCAATGATTGTAATGATGACATGTCAGACAACGATACAGCATACACTCCACCGACAAACAAAACAGCTAAGAGAGCAATGGAACCTAAAACCATACCAAGCAACCAACCTAAGAAAAGAAAAGTGGATCCTCCAAAAGATCATTCTGACCCTTTGTCAATTGCCTTTGGAGGAGAATCCTCAGTGAAACAAGAATTAGATGCAGAATTTGTATCAAGACCATTAGTGCAAGAAGATGAAGTTGAATGCCAAGTTTGTTTCGAAATTGTCAAGTGGGATCAGTTTCGAAATCACTTGAAAGATGTTCATCGATATGATGAAAACTTTGATATTGATCTCCTAGCAGAGTTTCCTGAAGCATTGAATGACCTAATCAATATGCCTCAAGATAATTATAATGTCAATGATACCAGTGGATCCTGTGACGGAACGAACCAAAATTCTAGAATTGTGTTTGCTTCCAATGACAAGAGTAAGAACCACATTTGCCTCTATTGTAACAAGAAACAGACATCAATTATGAGACACTTGACAACACAGCATAAAGACAAAGAAGAAATTCAACAACTGGAATCTTTACAAGGCAAAGCCTATCGACGAAGGCTAAACGAACTTAAGTTTCTTGGGAACCATTACCACAATACCAAAACCATTCAGCAAAATTATGGAGTATTGATAGTTGGAAGAAAACCAGACAACCCGGAGGCTGTGAAACCACAAGACTATGGACCATGTAAGTGGTGCATGAGATGGATGTTAAAAGATAGTCTTTTTGAACATCAGAAGACTTGCATCTCATTTGACAAGAATAACAAAGAATCTAGAGCACAACTAAGGAAAGACAGTAGCATTCTCAGTGGCACATCATTTCCCAAAAAAATGTCCAAAGAAATTGTATCCGAGATGAGAGAATTTTTCCAAGGGCATGTCCAGGCATGCAAAAAACCAGTGGTTAGTGACATTGTACCTTTCTTGGCAATTTTGGATGAAAAGTATCCCAATCATGGATACACTTGGAGAGACATTCGATCCAAAGTGTGGACATTTGTTCGGAAAGATAATGGCAGAAATAAATACAATCAGCTAACTTCTGATCAGCTAAACATGACAGTCTAAAATATTTCATTGATACTAAACGTTTTTCTTGTTTTAGGTATGCCAACATGAATCTTCATCAGGAATGCCAACCATTTGTGAATCCATGGGAAGTGCCAAGTTTGGATGAATTTCTCTTTTATTGCTGCCCTGAGTGTGATCTAAGGACCAAAGAACGTGATGAACTATACAATCATGCAGTGCAACGTCACAAATATGCAAAAGTGTTGCTTCATGTTCAAGAAATGACCTATGTGAAACAGGAACTACAGTTCAATCAACCCAGTGATACATCAAATGTGAAGATAGAAGATGTTGAGGAAAGTCAAATGAATACAGAAGATATCATCGATCCACTTGACGTTAATCCTCAAGAAGAAATGGAAGAACCAGAGGGACAAAAAACAAACAATGAAGAAAGGGAAATGAAACAATGTGAAGATGCAGTTGATCCATTTAAGGTTATCCCTTTGGAAGAAAAGGAAGATTTTCCTCATCTTACACCAAATGTCCAAGAGAAAATATCAAATCTAAGACTACCAAGACTCGAAGAATTAGAAGATATTCCTCTTCCTTCGCCAAATCTAACAAGAGAAGAGATAATGCAGATTTGCCAACAAAAAGGCTGCATAATAACTGCGAAGCAAAGGACTCAAAGTACTGAAAAGTTGTATTCTAAGCTGCATTCACACATAAAGAAAAAGCATCCAGTTAAATTTTGCATTTTGAAAATGGAGAACACTCAACTTCGAAGACTTTACGATGGTATTGTGAAACTAAATAAAGGCTGTCATTTCATAGAGAGAGTAGAAAATAGAAGACTAACACTTGTCTTGAAACCAGCATTGATCAGGTATTACTTCACTGCTCATCCAACATGTCCATTAAAAACTTTGAAGCAACATTTGAATTTTGTGAACAATGGTGTTGAAATCGGAATAGAAAGTTCAAGCACCATAAATGTTAACCTAAAAGAATCTAATGTGATTAAAGGTGATGTTGTGGGAAATGCAGTGTATAATTACAGAAATGCAAAAGTTCAAGGAAAGATACCTATTTCAAAAATATCTAGACCATGTCTAAAGAAGGCAAGAACCACATGGGACCAAAAAATATCTTTGCTTCAAAACAAACCTTTGCCAGGTCAAGAAGTATCTGAAAGATCTTCAATCAATGAAAGGACTCATTTTGATAATGATATGCTACATGGTGATCAAGAAATGATTGATGTGAAACAAGAAACTGTTGACAAAGAAAAACCGAGTGAACAAAGCTATCAATATAAAGAGTCCTACCAATCTCTTCCTGTGTTACTTAAAGGACCTAGTATTGTGTCAAATGTGGCGAACAATTATAGTGACGAAGATGAAATGGATTCTGAAGACATTGTCGATCCACTTGATGTGATGCCTCTAGAAGAAAGGGAAGATGTTCCTCTTGTACCACCAAACCTACCAAGACAAGAGTTGATAGAGATTTACAGACAAAAAGGGATTTCCATAAAGAATGCAAATGCCTCAACAGAGCAGATGTGGTCAACACTGAATTCAACATTGAAGAAAAGACATCCTGTCAAATTACACATACAGCAAATGCAGATCAAAGAGCTTCAAAGACTTTATGGTGTGTTACTCAGACTAAAGAGAAGTCCTCATTTAAAACACATAAAATCATTAAGGTCAAGGGAGTTGAAACATGGATTGATCAGGTATTTCTTGAGCTCTCATCCATCATGTCCATTAGAAGCTTTGAAGCGACATCTAAAGTTCATGGAAAATCCCACAGTTTCAAATTTGCCAACAGATGTGCCAGAAGTAAGGGAGAACCAAGGAAGTATTTCAAAACATTTGCCAGGAGATTGCCTTTCGATCCTATTTGAAAAAGGCAGTTGATGATACAGATTTCATTTTGTTTGAAAACATGATGGCAAAAGTATATGCAATCAGCTAAATCAAACATTCTATGAGTGTTTTAATTGATATTCAACTTTTTCTACTTCAGGTATGATAAAATGAATCATCATCAGGAAAGCCAACAGTTTGTGAATCCATGGGAAGTGCCAAGTTTGGATGAATTTCTCTTTTATTGCTGCCCTGAGTGTGATTTGAGGACTAAAGAATATGATGAACTATTTAGTCATGCAGTGCAGTGTCACAGACATGCAAAAGTGTTGCTTTGTAATCAAGAAAACGTAAATGTGAAACAGGAGTTTGTTGATGAAACAGATGAACTACATCAGGAAGAAATTGAGGGAGAATATAACCAATATGAGGATTCTTATCAAGAGTTTGAAGAATCATTTCCAGAGTATGAAGAAAAATATACTCCACAACCTGAAATCTTACTGGAAGACGAACCAGAGGGAAGACAAACAAAGAAAAAGAAGCAATATGCTAAAGAAAGGACAAAGTGGATAAAACAGTGTGAAGAATCTGATTCATCAAATGTAGTGAAAGATGATGCTGATCAAAGTGAAATTGATCCACTTGATGCTATTCCACTGGAAGAAATGGAAGATGTTCCTCTTTTATCACCAAACCTAACAAGAAAAGAATTGCTAGCGCTATGTGAACAAAAAGGCATTGTTGAAAGTCATCATCATAGTAAAGAACGGTTGTTTAGGAAGCTGAATTTCATACTGAAGAAAAGCCATCCTGCCAAATTATACATTCAGCAACTACAGAACATGGAGCTGCGAAGTCTTTATGAATATGTGGTGAAATTGAATAAAGGTTGTCATCTCATCAAGTCTGACTATTTAAGAGGAAGATCAGGTGAGCTGAAACCTGTATTGATCAAGTATTACTTTAAGACTCATCCAACATGCCCACTGAAAACTTTGAAGCAACATCTAAAGATTGTAGAAAATGTTGTTGTCAAGAGAACAAAAAGACCTTACACAAAACCTCAGAAGCCAATTTTGCCTGAAGTCGATGAAGAACCTGACCCATCAATAATCATCCCAGAACATTTGTCAAAAGAACAGCTAGTGAATATGCTAAAGGACAAAGGAATAGAAAATGTACCAAATACAGTGCCTAAATTACGAATACGGTTAGAAAGAGCCTTGAAGTACATTCATCCCATCAACAAAGTTGTGAAAGAGTTTCGTAAAGAGGAGACAAAGGTCTTGATTTATTATGCTGGTGATGTCCCAGGCCTCAGAAACCATGAAGAACTAAAAAAGAAATTGATAAAAATGTGTTTTGAAGCTCATCCAGAAGCACCTTTGACTTACTTGCAAAGTCTGCAAGAGGAATACAACACAACAGACAAAGAAACCCATAAGAATAAGATCAGGAAACTAAGAGAGGAAAAAGAACAAAAAAAGACGGAACCACAAATACAACCAGCTCATGAAAATATAAGTGTGAAACAGGAGTTTATGGATGAAACAGATGAACTTTACCAAGCAGACATTGAGGGAGAATACAACCAATATGAGAATTCCTATCAATAAATGACGACCCATTGGCATTTGAGATCTAATTTTTATTTTTTCTTATTTCAGGTACGATGGATGAAGAAGATCCTTGCATTGAAAATCCCTGGCAAGTGGAAAGTGAACCATTACATGGAGAACCAAACAACATTCAATCACACTCTTTGACAATAAAGGAGGAACTAAATGAAGATGATGATATGGTTCCGATGGAAGAAGATGAAAATCCGATTGTGCCAATGTGTTCTCAAGTGCCTGTGCCTTCAACAAATGTTGAGGACGAAGACTATCCAGTGGTCATTTCATCTGAATTGCCAAGGGAAAAGTTATTTGAAATGTGTCGTGAATATCAGATCTTTGTAAGTTCAAGCCAGAGCAGTGAGAAAATCAGATCCAAACTCAAAACTCATTTGAAGAAATACCATCCCATCCACAACCATATCCACAGCCTTCCAATACCTCAGCTCAGGTTATTACAGAATTTTATTAGACCTGGATCAAGTTTGAAAGGTAGTGAATTACCTGGTTCAATAGCAAGGTTTTACTTCACTCATTATGCCAATACGCCATTGAGAAAATTACTAGAGGATTTGAAAAAGTTTAGTTTGAGGAGTGCACAAAAATTCCTACCTAGAAGATTAGTCCAGGAATTGGACCAACCTAGAAAAATCTTACCAGGATGTGACCAAGCGCAGTGTGAAGAATCCAGTAATGCACCAAATGTGAAGACAGAAAAGGGAAAGACTTTTACATTGATGAATGAAAAACTAGTGGCAACAGAAGAGCTTGAAGAAAATCAAATGGATGCTGAAGAAACAATGGATCCTCTTGATGTTCTCCCAGAAGAAGAAATGAAAGATGTCTTGCTTGATTCATCGAATCTGACTGACAAAGACTGTTCAATTTTAACCATTCCATCTCATTTATCAGAAGTGGAACTGAAACAGTTATGCCTAAAACATTTTGATGATCAATTTTATCAGGAAAACAAAGTATCAGTGATCGAAAAGAAACTGCAAAGTAAATTGAAGATGAATCACCCAATTTTTTCATATTTGATGAAGATGTCTCATGAAAAACTTGAAATGTTATTTTCTCTCCATGATGAAACTATTGAAAGTGATGTCAGTAAAACAATGATGTGTAAGAAACTTCGGAAGATTTATTTTGCCAAACATCCACTTACTCCCTTGACATCCTTGATTAAAGATGAGCAATCAATCATATTCCATATTCCAAAGGAAGGTCTCAAAATGTCTAACGATGAGTCAGAAGTACAGGAAGACATTGAATTGTCAGATGATGAGGAATGTGATGATAGTTCTATGGCAGACTATTCAGTGTTGAAAATACCAACCAACTTAGACTTGAGCTTAAGAGCAGTCTTGAAGAAAATGTCTGAACAACTACACTTGGAAGTCACAGTTAGAACAGGTACAAGACGGTTGGCAAAAAGACTGAGCTTCTTTTTGAGGGAATGTCATCCAATTCACAAATACATTTCAAATTTTCCTGAGGATGAACTCGAAGCATTTTACAAAAGTAGGTTCCCTAATGGACTTGAACCAGAAGAAATCCCAATTGCTATTGCAAAGTATTACTTTGAAAATCATCATAAAACTCCACTGACATCTTTGAAAGAGGATATCCAAAAGGAGAAAAAAGTTCCAATTGAAAGTGAATCAGATGAGTGTGAAGAATTCAGTAGTGCATCAAATATGAAGATAGAAGATGTTGAGGAAAATCAAATGGATACTGGAAATTTGATTGATCCACTTAATGTTACTCCTAATGATGATCTTATGAGTACTGAAGATCAACTTGACGTTATTCCTCTCGAAGGAATGAAAGATTTTCCTCTTGTAAGATCAAATCTAACAAGAGAAGAATTGGTGAAGAAAAGCCATCCTGTCAGATTACATTTATTGCAAATGCAGGACAAAGATCTTGAAAGACTTTATGATCTGATAGTGAAAAAGAACATTGGCTGTCATTTGATTGAAAATGTAGATGATAGAAGTAGACCAAATGTCTTGAAATCAGCATTGATCAAGTATTACTTCAATGCGCATCCAACATGTCCATTAAAAACTTTGAAGCAACATCTAAAGATCGTGCAAAATGTTTGTGGAGAGAAAATACCTGAAGTTCCTGTGACTGGCATACATGTCCTGAAAGATGAACACAAGAACGAAGATGAATCTGCGAAAAGTGCAATGAATACGGAAGATACAGTTGATCCACTTGAAGCTTTTCCTCTGCTTACACCAAATGTCCAAGAGAAAATATCAAATTTAAGACTACCAAGACTTGTTCCACTGGAAGAAATGGAAGATTTTCCTGGTGTTGAAGTCAGAACAGATAACCCCAACGTCATAATAGCAAATTTAGAACAATCTTATAACCCATCTAGTGTGACAACATCTCATGTTGGGCAAAATGTAATGCACCATCACATGAATTTCAATGTTCAAGTACAGAATGCCCAAGGAAAAATTGCTATCCCAAGACTACCTAGACCACACCAAACAAAAGAGGTACCAAACCATATGATGGATCCGCTTGACAACATTCCTCTAGAAGAAATGGAAGATTTTCCTCTTCCTGCGCCAAATATAACAAGAGATGAATTAAGAGAGATTTACCAACAAAGAGGCATCTACATGGAATCCAAGCAGAATACTAAAACGTTGTATTCTAAACTGATTTTTAAACTGAAGAAAAGGCATCCTGTAAGATTTCATTTATTGCAAATGCAGATCACAGATCTTCAAAGACTTTATGGTGTGATTGTTAAAGAAAATAAAGGCTGTTATTTCAATGATGCTGAAAAAGGAAGACGATACAGGAGACGTGAGTTGATAGCAGTATTGAGCAAGTATTACTTCAAAGTGCATCCAACATGTCCATTAAAAACTTTGAAGCAACATCTAGAAGTCATGGAAAATATTGTTGGAGAGAAAATACCTGAAGTTCCTGTGACTGGCATACATGTCCTGAAAGACGAACATAAGAATAAAGCATGTGCTCCACTTGATCAAAGTGATCCATTACATGGAGAACCAATTGACATTCAATCAGACTCTTTGACAATAAAGGAGGAAATAAATGAAGATGATGATAATATTGTTCCGATGGAAGAAGATGAAAATCCTATTGTGCCAATGTGTTCTCAAGTGCCAGTGCCTTCAACAAATGTTGAGGACGAAGACTATCCTGTGGTCATTTCATCTGAATTGCCAAGGGAAAAGTTATTTGAAATGTGTTGTGAATATCAGATCTTGACTTGGCCAAAGTTGGCAACTGACAAAATGAGATCCAAAATCCAAACTCATTTGAAGAAATGCCATCCTATCCACAACCACATCTCCAGCCTATCAGCACCTCAACTCAAGTTATTACAGGCTAAATTGAGACTGAAAAGTAGAGAAATACCTGGCTCAATAGCACCTCATTACTTCATTCATCATTCTAAAAGGCCATTGACAAAATTACTACAGGATTTGAAAAAGATTAATTTAAGGAGTGAGCAAAAATTACTACCTAGAAGATTAATCCAGGAGGTGGACCAACTTAGAAAAATCTTACCAGGATGTGACCAAGCGCAGTGTGAAGAATCCAGTGATGCATTAAATGATGTAAAGACAGAAAGGCGAAAGATTTATACATTGATGAATGAGAAGCTTGTGATGACAGAAGATTTTGAAGAAAATCAACTAGATGCTGAAGATACATTGGATCCACTTGATGTTCTTCCTGAAGAAGATATGACAGATGTCTTGCTTGATACATCAAATCTCACTGACAAAGACTGTTCAATTCTAACCATTCCGTCTCATTTATTAGAAAAGGAACTGAAACAGTTATGCCTAAAACATTTTGACGATCAATTTTATCAGGAAAACAAAGTATCAGTGATTGAAAAGAAACTACAGAGCAAATTGAAGAGGAATCATCCAATTTTTCCACATTTGATGAAGATGTCTCATGAAAAACTTGAAATGTTATTGTCTGTCCATGATGAAACTATTGAAAGTGATGTCAGTAAAACAGTGATGTGTAAGAAACTTCGGAAGATTTATTTTGCCAAACATCCACTTACTCCCTTGGCATCCTTGATTAAAGATGAGAGATCAATCATATTTCATATTTCAAGGGAAGGTCTCAAAATGTCTAATGATGAGTTAGAAGTAGAGGAAGACAATGAACTGTCAGATGATGAAGAATTTGATAATAGCCGTATGTCAGACTATTCAGTGTTGAATATTCCAAGGAACTTAGACTCGAGCTTAAGAGGAGTGATGAAGAAACTGTCTGAACAACTCCACTTGGAAGTCAACAGCAGAAGGGATACAAAATGGTATGCAAGGAGACTCAGCTCCTTTTTGAGGGAATGTCATCCGATTCACAAATACATTAAAAATTTTCCTAAAGATCAACTTGAAGCATTTTACAAAAGAAAGTCTATTGGTGAACTTGAACCATTCCTTGAAATTCATGTTGCTGTTGCAAAGTATTACTTTGACAATCATCATAAAACTCCATTGACATCCCTGATGCAGGATATCCAAAAGGAGGAAGAAGTCCGAAGTGAAAGTGAGCCAGATAAGTGTGAAAAATTCAGTGGTGCATCAAAAGTGATGGGAGGAAGCATTGAGGAAAATCAAATGGAGTCTGATAATTTGATTGATCCACTTGATGTTGCTCCCCAAGAAGAACAATCATCCAATGAGCAGCAAAATATTGAAGAAAGGGTAAAGTGGATTAAACAATGTGGAGAATCTAGTGATGCTTCAATTTTTATGAAATACCATACCGAGAAAGATCTTACGAGTACTGAAGATCAGCTTGGTACAATTCCTTTTGAAGAAATGGAAGATGTTCCTCTTCCTGCACCAAATCTGACAAGAAAAGAATTGATGCAGATATGCCAAAAAAAAGGTGTTCATATGGACAAAAAGAGCAGTACTAAATTGTTGTATGATAGACTAAATTCAAAACTGAAGAAAAGCCATCCTGTACGATTACATTTATTGCAAATGGAGTACAAGTATCTTGAAAGGCTGTATGATCTGATTGTGAAAATGAATTTAGAGTGCCATTTCATTGAAGATGTAGATGATAGAAGAAAACCAAATGTCTTGAAACCAGCATTGATCAAGTATTACTTCCAAGCCCATCCAACATGTCCATTAAAAACTTTGAAGCAACATCTAAAGATGGTGAAAAGTGATGTTGGAAAGAAAATACCTGAAAGTCCTTTGACTGACATACCTATCCTGAAAGAGGAACACAAGAACAAAGATGGTGATGCAAAAAATCAAATGGGATCAGATCAAAATCAAGAAATACAATCAGAAACAGTGTGTGCTCCACTTGATCAAAGTGAAATGAATACTGGGAATACAGTTGATCCTCTTGGTGTTGTTCCTTTAGAAGAAGTGAAAGAGTTTCCTCTTCCTCCACCAAATGTCCAAGCCAAAATATCAAATCTAAGACTTCCTGGACTTAATCCTCTAGAAGAAATGGAAGAAGATTTTCCTGGTGTTGAAGTCAGAACAGATAACCCCAATATCATAATCGCAAATTTAGAAGAATCATATAATGCATCGAATGTGACGACAAACTTTTTTCAGGCAAATGTAATGGACCATCACATGAATTTCAATGTTCAAGTACAGAATACCCAAGGAAAAATTGCTATTCCAAGACTACCTCCTCAAGTACAGAATGGAAAAGTTGCTATTCCAAGACTACCTAGACCTTATCACACAGAGGCATCAAATCAATTGAGCAAAAAACCTTCCTTTCCTAAAAATAAGCCTTTGCAAGGCCTAGAAATTGATCCAGAAGATATGATTGATCCACTTGAAGTTATTCCTCTAGAAGAAATGAAAGATTATTCTCTTCCTTCACCAAATCTAACAAGAGATGAATTAAAAGAGATTTACGTACAACATGACATTTACATGAAAGAAAAGAACAATACTCAACAATTGTATACTAATCTGATTTCAAAACTGAAGAAAAGGCATCCTGTAAGATCACATTTGTTACACATGCAAAAGGAAGATCTTCAAAGACTTTACGATGTGGTAACCAAATTAGATAAAGAAGGCTGTCATTTCATCAAAGCAAGAGAAAGAGGACGCATAGCTCGTTTGAGAGTCGCATTGATCAAGTATTATTTCAAGACTCATCCAACATGTCCATTAGAAACTTTGAAGCAACATCTCAAATGCTTCGAAAATGTTGATGTAGCACAGACTTCCAACCTCGATATTGAAGGGCAGAAAGATCCATATCTCTTTAAGAAAATCCCTTCCTTTGTCATTCAGTTTTCTGATTATGAAGATTCTTCCATCAAAGTTCCATTAGAATGGTCCAAGACACAGGTTTTTGCAGTGTTTGACTCTAAACCAATATTTATTGAAGACTACCCTCACCTTGGGGACTCTGTTAGGTATAAGCCCAAAATGTCCACAAAAGTATCAGCACAAGAAGATGAAGAAGACTACAAGAAATCTATGACAACTGTGGAAGCACAGGAGAAACTTGAAAGAGCCTTGAAGAAGATTCATCCAATTCATAAAGTGATTTCAAGTTTTAAAATCAAAGAAGCATCTTTATTAGTATTCTTTACTGGACATCTACAAATTAAAGCCAGACCAAGATCTAAGCTAGCAAATATTTGCTTTGAAAGGCAACCAGAAGCACCTATAAAGTATTTGGAAACTTTGATTAACAAATATAAAAGTTTAGGTGTAGAAGCAAAGAGGACTCTAATGCAAGATTACAATGCAGCCTTGAATGAACCACAAAAGGCACCAAGCCAATGGAACAAAAAACTAACTTCCCTTCAAGACAGACCTTTGCCAGGTCAAGAAGAGTATTTGAAAATTCCTTCCTTTGTCATTCGTCATTGTGACAATGAAGATTATGAAGATTCTTCTGTTGAAGTTGCACAAAGGTTGTCTAAGGAACAGATTTTAGAAGAATTTGAAGATCGTGAGATTCCTGTGAAAGACAGTTACAAAGTAAATATGACAATTGAGCAAGCAAGAGCTAAACTCCAAAAGGTCTTGGAGAAGGCTCATCCAATACACCAAGTGATTTCAAGTTTGAGAACCAAAGAAGCAGGAGTGTTGATAGTTTTTGCCGGAAGTTTACCAAACCATGCCCATCATTCCAATCTTCGATCAAAGTTGGCCAATATCTGCTTCGAAAAGCAACCAGAAGCACCTATTGCGTATCTGAAAACTTTGCATGCCAAGTATGAAAGCTTAGATCTTGAAGATAAGAAGATCCTCCTGCATAATTACTATGATGCATTGAGGAAACATTAGAGATTCTAAAGAAACCAATAAAGCTGTTGTGAAATCAGAATCTGATGAAAATTCTGCAGACTCTTTAACAATGTAATACACCGTTTATTTTTCATCTTTCTAGGTATGTCAGCTCAAGTTAATCTTGTTCCCTTTGATGATGAACCAACAAAAATTCAATTTTATCCTAAGAAGGGGATGGATGTAATGGATGAATGTGACAAAGAAAATTATCCTTTGTCGTTTGTGTCGCAACCAGCAACACTTGAGGAAGAAGATTATCCTATCCTTATTTCACCTGACTTATCAAGAGCAGAGCTAATGGAAATGTGTGAAAAATACCAACTAGGCACTGTATCAACCAAAATGAAAACAAAGGCTATTATCACAAAACTGAAAAGTCATATGAAAAAACTCCATCCAATCCACAAATACATATCTGACACTCCCGTATTTCAACTGAAAATGTTATATACAGCCAATGAAGATGAAGAGTCTTTGAGTGAACATGATTTACCCATGACCATTGCCAATTTTTACTTCAAGAAACATTTTGAGAGCCCATTGAGAGCTTTTCTGCAAGACATGAAACAAATCGAATTGAAGAATGAGACAAAAGTGAAGGATTCAATTGAGCTTAATCCACTTGTTAGTCCTGACCAGCAAGATGACAAATGTCAAGAAACTTTAACCCCAAGTGATGAAAAAGTGGAGAAAGACTTTTCAATTCTGACTATCCCGTCTCATTTGACAGAATCAGAATTGAAACAATTGTGCATCAAACATCACTATGGACAAGATTTTTATCAGAAAAACAAAACTTCAGTGATTGAAAAGGAGCTTCAGGCCAAATTGAAAAGCAATCATCCAATTATACCTTACTTGATGAAGATGTCGAACAAAGGACTTCAAAAGCTATATTCTTTCCATGGCAAAACTCTGCTGATTGTTGATAACGAAGCTTTGTGCAAGGAAGTTATGGAGATCTATTTTGCCAAGCACCCTCTTTCTCCTTTGACATCCTTGATCAATGATGAAAAGTCAATTGAAAGGCAAAATCTGGAGGAAGATGAGCAAAACTCTGATATTCAGGATGGCTATGAAGAGGAAGACAACTCTGACATGCAGGATGCCGATGAAGAAGAAGAAGGCTCTGAAAAGATGGAGGCTAGTGAAGAAGAAGAAATTGATGATTTGTCTGACATTGATGAAAATGATGTGAATCCAATGGAAGACTATCCAGTGTTGCAAATGCCAACCAAATTGTTCAGAGAAGATTTGAAGAAAAAGTTTCATCAACTCCATTTGAATTATTCAAGCAATCTGTCAACATCTGCAATGGCAAAAAGATTGGACACCTTTTTGAAGGACTGTCATCCAATCCACGAGTACATTGCAAATCTACCATATGATCAACTCATGGACATACACAAATCTTTTTCAAATGATCCATCTGCTGGAAATAATGTTGCTGACCTACCAAGTGCAATTGCCAATCATTACTTCAAACAGCATCATGAAAAGCCATTGGCATCTTTGATACAGACTATCGAAACCATGGAGGAAATCGAAGATTTAATGCAGCCTATCAAGAAGATTAAGCCACCTTCCATCACCCTTGATTTGTGTGATTATGAGGATTGTTCCATTGAATTTCCAATTGAGTGGTCTAAAGCTGAAATCATTTCAGAATTGGACAGGCATCGAATTCCCATCGCATACTATCACAAGAAGGACATTGCTAAAGCAAGAGCAAAACTTGCAGCTATCTTGAAGAAGGATCATCCAATTCACAACATCATTTCAAGATTGAGCTATAAAGAAGTCAGTGCATTGACACTCTTTGCTGGAGGTATTCCAAGCTTCAGTTCCGATATGGATATTGCAAGGTCAAAGTTAGCCAATAGTTGCTTTGAAACGCAACCACACTCCCCCATCACGTATCTGAAAATATTGACAGGTAATTTTGAGAACTTACCTCAAAAAGAAAAGAAGCGTCTGCTGCAAAAGTATCAAGAAGAAATGAAGAAAAAGATTGAAAATGAACTTCAGTGCTAACCACAAGTTTACAAAGAACTACAAATCAACCCAAGTAAATCAAGCAACCACTTTAATCAAGTAATCCCAGAAAATTAAGCAACCCAAGAGATCCAAGTAAACCAAGCAATTCAAGCAAGTTTTGAAAAGTTGAAAATCCAAAGGTTTCAAGTGAAGTAAAAATATTTTTTCTTTCTATTTATAGGTGTCTGGAGTGCATATCATCAGCTTTCTCTTGGTAAAAGCCTCACAGATGAAAATCTTGAAGATTCTTTTGTAACACATTATAAGGATCAAATAAAGAATCACAACGATTCTAAACTTGTACATAAAGAGCTTATTTCTGATGAAAATACCAATAATCCTTTATCATTATCTTTTCTAGGTAAGTTGAAATGAATGGTCATACATCTTCTGAAGACTATTTCAACGTCAGTCCTTGGCAGGTGTCTAGCCTAGAAGAATTTCTTTACTACTGTTGTCCTGAGTGTCAAGATAGAACTCAAGATCAGGTTCAGTTTTTCAATCATGCTGTGCAAAGTCATGAATCAGCTAGTGTTCTCAAAGAAATATTTCCTGATATGGTGGAAGAAGACATCTTAGAGACAGAAAAATGTAAAGACTTCAATGAACATGATGAGAACTTTGAGGTTCAAGACTCAACTATGATGATAAAGGAAGAAATATGCGAAGATGAGTTTGAAAACGATTGTGATGAAATGGACATAAATGAAGAAGATTTTGAGCCTAGAGAATTAGTTAATGAGGAAAATTTTGAACATCAAGAATTAGTTAAAGAAGATATCCCTTTAATACAGATACCTTCAAAATTAACAAGACAACAACTTCAAGAATTGTTCCAAAAATACAATATTCCATTTTTATTGGATGTCAAGAAAATACAGTCAAAAAAATTGAAACTTCGACTTGAAAATCATTTAAATATGATGATAAAGAAACAGCATCCAATTCGACAACACCTAGAAAAATTGACAACAAGAGAACTCAGAGTTCTGCATACGGAATTGCTGGGACCACCTACAGGAAGTCTAAAAAGCAAGCCTTTGAATTTACAATCTAGAATACGTAGGTGTTACTTTAAAAATCACTGGTATGCACCCCTGACATCCTTCCTGCGAGATAAAGAAAGACTAAATCTGAATGCAGGATTGCAGTTACAAATGCAACAAGACATAATTCCATCTGTTGAAGAAGATATTTTAGAGACAGAACAGTTCCAAGAAGACTACAATGAACTTGATGAAAACTTTGAAGTGGACACAAATGACGAACAAACTGAGCTTGAAGACTCAACTGTGATGATAAAACAAGAAATCTGTGAAGATGCATTTGAAGATAATGAGGATGAAACGGACACAACTGAAGAAGAGGAGGATTTTGAACCTGGCAAATCTAAAAAATGTGAACCTCAAGAGTTAGTCAATGAAGATATCCCTTTAATCCAGATACCTTCAATGTTACCAAGAGAACAACTTCAAAAAATGTTCCAAAAATACAGCATTCCATTTTCAAAAAGTGACCAAAAAAAGGCAACTGCTCGACTTGAAACACGTTTATTAATGATGTTAAAAAAGCAGCATCCTCTTCGACAACACATAGCAAAAATGTCAACAGGAGATCTCAGAGTGTTGCATACACAATTGCTGGGACCACCTATAGGAAATCTCAAATCTCAA
Organism: Oithona nana; assembly: GCA_900157175.1. Taxonomy (NCBI): domain Eukaryota; kingdom Metazoa; phylum Arthropoda; class Copepoda; order Cyclopoida; family Oithonidae; genus Oithona; species Oithona nana. Next base: position 108,366 of record LT728027.1, read on the forward strand.
CCTTTGAAAATGCAATCTAAAATATGCACATATTACTTTAAATATCACTGGTATGCACCCCTGACATCCTTCCTACAAGATAAAGAAAAACTCAATCTGAAAGAAGAATTAGAAATACGTAAGAAACATCAACATTACAAAAGTCGAACTGTAGAATGTATCGTAAACAAACAAGATTGTTCAGATCCATCAGTTTTTGTTCATCCAGAAGCCACAAGATCTCAATTGTTGGAAGAACTGAAAACATTTGGCATTGATATTAGCAAGTATGGACAAAGTTCTAAAGAAAGGCTACGAAAAAATCTACAATCAACAATGAAAAAGTGTCATCCTATTCATCAAATTATTGAAAACCTTGGTATGGATGAAATGAAAGGCATGATTTGGTACAGTGGTAATGAAATGACAAATACAAATAGATCTGTGCTAAAAGTGAGGAACCATTTAGCCAATGTTTGTTTCGCTGTACAACCAGATTCTCCTATGTCTTATTTTACTTATCTTCAAAATCAATACAGAAGCATTGATCCAGAAGATCACAAAGAAAGAGTGAGAAGGTATCGAAAGCAAATAAAGAAGAAGAAGCAAGAAGAACTTTTGTCTGAATGCATTCAAGAGAATGAAAATTCTTTTGATCCATTAGCAAATTGATATGATGTGAACCTTATCCTTTTTCTGTATTCATTAAAGGAAAACCTAAGGATTTTTGGTGTTTTGTGATACAAGTTCAAAGTTTAAAATATTTTTCTTGTTCTATGAAGATTCATTTGCAATTCATTAATTTGATATGTTTTTGTCTTCTAGGTCCAATATGGCAACATCGATATCGCCCAATCCAGAAGAAGTGCCTTTCAATCCTTGGGCTAGGTCTGTTTCAACTCTAAGTGATTTCCTCTACTATTGTTGTCCAGAATGTGACATGAAAGAGAAGGATATGGATAACTTTATTAAACATGCATTACTGAATCATGAATCTGCTGGTTTACTGAAAGTGTTCTATCCTGATGTGATGCATGAAGAAATAAAACTGCCAAAGACTAAAGATGCTACAGTATCTGGACAAAGTGAAATTGTGCATGAGCCATCAAAAAGGATGAGAGGAAAGACTGAGCCAGAAGAAGAGGCTTTAGGTGCACCATTTCAAGAATCAGTGTCAATTAAGAGAGAATTAGACTTAGAATGTGGAATACGAGAAAGTGTAGCTGTGCCAGAATCAATTGCATTTATGGAAGAGGTCAATGATGACATTTGTGAGCCTGAAGCCAAATTACAAAAGATGTGTTTCCAAGCCAATGGTGATATGAAAGATTCACTCTCAAAACCTCCAGAAAGAGAACTTCAAACAACTAAAGACACTACACATTTTGAACAAAGAGGAAATTTTCATGTTGTGAAAACCAGTAACAATGTGAAAGATGATCGATATTTATCACCTTTATTTGATGTCATAGCTAGTATCTCCCATAATAAGGTAAAAGCAATGATCTGGTACGGTGGTGACCATTCAATGGAAGACTACAACCCTATAGAAGCAAGAGCAAGATTGGCAAAGATATGTGTTGAAGCCAAACCTCAATCACCTTTGTCTCATGTAATGTCTCTTGAACTCAAATACAATAATGAGAAAGGTAAAAAATATAAAGAAGCTATTAAAAAACATGAAAAGGAGCAAAGATATAAAGAAGCTATGAAAAAACAAGAAGAGGAGCAAAGATATAAAGAAGCTGCGAAGAAACATGAAGAGGAGCAAAGATATAAAGAAGCTATGAAAAAACAACAAGAGGAGCATTCAATTCCGATTGCGAATAAAGAGCTTGTTGAACCTAAAAGTGAAATAGACAAGAAGGATAATAAACCTCAACCACCAGACTTAGTGAAAGTAAAAGCTGAACCAGATGTAATGTGTGAAAGTGCAGCTCTGCAAGAATCAGTTGCACTTTTTGAAGGTGGCATTTTGGAAGATTATTTTAGTGATGATGATGAAGCAAGTGAACCTTTAGAAAATGCCGACACAAATGAAGAAGAAACTGAACCTGAATTAGTGCAAGAAGACTATCCGATCATCAAACTGCCTTACACTTTGTCACAAAAAACTTTGTCACATAAAGAACTGCAAGCACTTCACCCACTTTTCCAAAAGCACAAGGTAGATCCCCAAGGCAAGATGCCTATAAATAAGAGGGCAAGATGCTTAGTAAGTGCAATGAAAAAGCAGCATCCTATTCATGAAAATCTTTCAAAAATGTCAGTCAATGAACTCAGAGGTATTCATGAATTTGTCATTGGACAAATCAATGACATATTCATCAGAATGGATGTGAATGCCTTTATAGGATCAGCTAGATTTCGAAAAAGAATAGCTAATCATTACTTCAAAAGACACAGAAAGTCTCCACTCACATCTCTCCTAAAAGATAAAGAAGCATCACAAGATCCATTAAGTATCCAAATCCATGATGACATTTTGGCTGAAAACATGACTAATGATCACTCTGATTTAGAATCTTTCTTTGATGTCATAGCTAATATCCAACATAATAGGGTAAAATCACTAATCTGGTACAGTGGTGACCATTCAATGGAAGACTACAGCCCTAAAGGAGCAAGAGCAAGATTGGCAAAGATATGTTTACAAGCCAAACCTCAATCACCTTTGTCTCATGTAATCTCTCTTGAATTCCAGAACAATTCTGAGGTTGGTAAAAGATATAAAGAAGCTGTGAAAAAACACGAAGCTGTGAAAAAGCATGAAAAACAACATGCTAAAAATTATGAAGAAAATATAGCTATGAATAATTATGATGAAGATCCATTAGCATAGCAATTCACTAATTTGATATGTTTTTGTTTTCTAGGTCCAATATGGCAGCATCGATATCACTCAATCCAGAAGAAGTGCCTTTCAATCCTTGGGCTAGATCTGTTTCGACCCTTAGTGATTTCCTCTACTATTGTTGTCCAGAATGTGACATGAAAGAAAAGGATATGAATGACTTTGTTAAACATGCAGTACTGAATCATGAATCTGCTGGTTTACTTAAAGTGTTTTATCCAGATGTGGTATATGCAGAAAAAGAATTGCAACAGACACTACAAAAATCAGTGGCAATTAAGAAAGAAGTAAGTGAAGACATATTTGAAGAAAAGAGAAATGATGATTACCAAGCAAGTGATAACAAAGAAGAATACAGGATTAATATTGAACCTGAACCATCAGAGTTCAATGAACATGATGAGAATTTTGAAGTTCAAGGCTCAACTGTGATGATAAAAGGAGAAATATGTGAAGATGAGTTTGAAAACAAAAGTGATGAAATGGACATAAATGAAGAAGAAGAGGATTGTGAACCTGGAGGATTAGTTAATGAGGAAAATCGTGACCCTCAAGAATTAGCTGATGAAGATATTCCTTTAGTCAGGAGACCTTCAATGTTTACAAGACAACAAATCCAAGAAATGTTTCAAAAATACAACGTTCCATTTTTATTGGATGTCCAGAAAATAAAGCCAGAAAAGTTGAAAGTTCGACTTGCAAAGCATTTTAATAGGATGCTAAAGAAACAGCATCCAATTCGACAACATATAGAAAAACTGACAACAAGAGAACTCAGAATCCTGCATACAGATTTGCTTGGACCACCTACCACCTTCCACAAAAGCAAACACTCGAGTTTACAAATTAGAATACGTATATATTACTTTAAACATTTCTGGACTGCACCCCTAACATCCTTCCTGAGAGATAAAGAAAGACTAAATCTGAATACAGGGTTGGAATTTTTTATGAACACTGAAATAATTCCATCTGTTGAAGACGATGCTTTAGAGACAGAACAATACAAAGATGACTACAATGAACTTGATGAAAACTTTGAAGTTCAAGACTCAACTGTGTTTGAAGGAAATCGAAACTCAACTGTGTTTGAAGGAAATCAAGACTCAACCGGATTTGAAGGAAACAGCAATGATGATCAAACAATTGACCCTTTAGACAATATGGAACCTATTGAAGATGACACTGAATTGATACAAGAAGACTATCCAATCATCAAAATTCCTTCCACTTTGTCAAAAGAAGAAATACAAGATCTTCACCAAAAGCACAAGATTCCAGTGTGTCCATACAGGATCAACTTATCAAGGCAGGCAACATACCTAGAATATAGAATGAAAAAGCGCCATCCTCTTAGGCAACATCTTTCAAAAATGTCATTGGAAGAACTAAGAGCTCTGCATACAGATTTACTTGGACCAGTTTCAAAAGCTAACAAAACGCAGGCTTTGCGTTTACGAGCTAGAATCCTTAAGTATTACTTCAAAATTCACCGAAATGCCCCCCTGACATGCTTCCTTCAAGATAAAGAAAAACTAAATCTGAAAGAAGGCTCAGATAACCCTAAGAAACGTCATGTCGTATCGCGAGCCAGAATTCACAAACTTCAAAAATATCCAACTGTAAAATGTATCATAAACAGCCGAGATCCATCAGACCCATCAGTTGTTATTCATCCAGAAGCCACAAGAGTTCAAATGATAGAAGAATTGAAAAAATTTGGCCATGATGGTCGCAATTTACATACATGGGGTAGAGCAAAAGCTAGGCTACAAATAACATTGAAAGACTTTCATCCTATTCATCAAATCATTGAAGGCTTGAGTTTTGAAGAAATCAAAGCAATGATTTGGTATAGTGGTACAGATTTCAACAACAGAGGATTAGATAGAGTAAGAAGGCAATTAGCCAGTGTTTGTTTTGCTGCACGACCAGAAGCTCCAATCTCTTATTTCAATTATCTTCAACATCAATACAGAAGCCTTGATCCAGAAGATCACAAAGAAAGAGTGAAAATGTACCGAAAGCAAATACGAAAGCAGAAGAAAGAAGAACTAATGGCACAATGCATTGGAGATATTGAAAACAATGCCTCACAAGATTCTTTAGATCCATTAGCAAATTGATGTTGTGTTGGTGCTAAATGACATAAAGAAGCTGTGAGAATACATCAAGCAAAAGCTCATAATTTCTGAAACAACATGCTAATGCATTGATTCAATCTGTTTTTCTTTTCTAGGTCAAATATGACAACATTGATATCAATTATTCCTCAAGAAGTGCCCTATAATCCTTGGGCTAGATCTGTTTCAACTTTAAGTGATTTTCTCTTCTATTGTTGTCCAGAATGTGACATGATAGAGAAGGATAAAAATGTCTTCATCAAACATGCCATACTAAATCATGAATCTGCTGGTGTTCTAAAAGTTTTCTATGCAGAAGTGATACACGAGGAAAAAGAATTACCAGAGACTACAGATACTACAGTACCTGGAGAAAATGAGATTGTGAAAGAAGAACCATTTGAGCCCAAAAGTGATATCAAACATGAAGACGGTGATGAAAAAGAACATGAATCTTCAGAGTTAGTGAGAGGAAAGCCTGACCAAGAAGAAATTCCTAAAAGTGCAGCTTTACAAGAATCAGTGGTAATTAAGGAAGAAGTAGATTTAGACATGTTTGAAGAAAACAGCAATGATGATGATCAAGCAAGTGACCCTTTAGACAATACGGACACAAATGAAGATCAAACTGAACCTGAGTTAGTGCAAGAAGACTACCCCATCATCAAATTACCTTCCACTTTGTCAAGAAAGGAACTGCAAGTACTTTACCAAAAGCACAAGGTTGAAATTCCAAAAAAGTTGAGTTTAACCCAATTGGCAGAACGCTTAGAAAGGACAATGAAAAAGCAGCATCCTCTAAGACAACATCTTTCAAAAATGTCATTGAATGAACTCAGAGATTTTCATGAATTTGCCATAGGAGAAATCTACGGAAGTACTTTTACACAATCGGATAGATTACAAAGAAGAATAGCTAATCATTACTTCGAAAGACACAGAAAGTCTCCACTGACATCCTTCCTAAAAGATAAAGAAGTATCACAAGATCCATTACGTATCCAACCGAAAGTACAGTCAAAGGCCTTTGACTTTGCAAAGGTAACAGTTACCAAACGTGATCCAAATGACCCATCTGTTGTAGTTGATCCAGCAACTCCTAAAAGGCAATTGATAGCAGAACTGATGCTGCCAGTGCATGGGTATAAGATGAACAATCTTTATTTTTTAAATAGAGACAAGTGTCAAGAATTACTAGAAAAATCTTTGAAACGATCTCATCCAATACACAAAGTCATTGCAAAATTAAGTGAAGAAGACATGAAAGCATTGCTTTGTTATTGTGGAGACTTTTCTAAATGTTATGGTGTATCAAGACATAGGGGCAAAAAAATTTATAATTTCTTTGCCAATAGAATATTTAAGGCCAAACCTCAATCTCCATTGACATATTTGACTGAACTTCAGAGCAAATATAAGAATAATGGCATTGAAGGTCATCAAAAGCTGTTGAAAAAATTGAAAGTTATTGCTAAAAAACAAAGAAAGGCTTTAAAAAGTAAAATTCAACATGATAAAAAGAAGAGATTAAAGCATTGCTTTGTTATGCTGGATACTACAGTAAAGTCTTTGGTACACGTAGATACCAAGGCAAAGAATGGGGTACTCTTTTAGCCCAGAATATATTGAAGGCTAAGCCTGAATCTCCGTTAACTTATTTGACTCAACTTCAGAGTGGATACCAAAAAAGTCTTTTGGAAGGTGGTCATGAAAAGGCAATGCAGAGATTCAAAAGGATACAACAAAGAGGCCAGGTTCCCATCAATGTTAAGATTGCAAAATGGTGTTCAAGAAACATTCGATGATCTAAGATTACATATTTGTGGATTTGTTTTGAAAAGTAAAATTCAACATGATAATGAACTATTGATCCTGTCGCAAATTAAAAATTCTTATTTTATTTTTGCAGGTCCAACATGGAAGCTCTACCACAGTTGCTACCAATAAATCCAGATGTGATGCCTGAAGATACAGAGCTACATGAATCAGTGGACATTAAGGAAGGGCTCCTCAATGAAGACATGTCAGAAGAAAACAGTGATCCCAAAGAAGATCCATTAACAGTAGTTGATCCAGTGAACGTTAAAGAAGAGTCCAATGAAGACGTGTCAGAAAAAGATAGTGATCCCACAGAAGATCCATCAACAGTAGTTGATCCAGGAGCATCAAGATCAAAGTTGATTGAGGATCTTAAATATAATGGTCATCATAATGTTTCTATCCAGAGTGTAGGGTATCTAACCGATGAAAAGCTACGAGAAAGACTGGAAGAAACCTTGCGATGCAAACATCCAATTCATAAAGTGATTGAAAGATTAGACTTAGAAGATGTAAAAGCATTAATTTGCTATGCAGGACATTACTCAAAAGTCTATGGCAGAGAAAGCTACCGTGGAAAAAGAGAAGACATCATATACCCAAAGATATTGAGCAAAGTTATATTTGAGTCAAAGCCAGAAGCTCCAATATCCTACTTGACCAAAATACAAAATGTTTATAGAAACAATGGCCAAGAAGGCCATAGAAAAGTATTAAAACAATTCAGGGCTCAATATTTGAAGAAGAAAACTCTTTCCACCGAAGTAAGTTCCTTCGAATTTGTCAGTGTTGAAAAAGAAAGTGAGAAGCTTAATCAAAACAGTGATAAAGATATTCCAACATTGGTTGTAAGACCTGCTGAACAAACAAAAACGTATAATATGTACGGAAAATCTTCGAATGGAAAAACTTGTAATATGTGCTTACAATCATACCACCCTAAATCGTACTCAAGGCATATCAAGTTCTGTGTAAAAAATTTAGCAGCATTGGATCCCGATGAACAACCGAAAACGTATACTTGGAGAGGAAAATCCGTGAGTGGAAGAACTTGTAATAAGTGCTTACAATCAGTCCACCCTGCAATGTATTATGGGCATATCAGGAACTGTATTGGTACAGAAAACAAACCGTTGGGAAATAAAATGCAATTGAAACCGAGCAACAACATTGAGGAGCCTAAACAAAACATCGATATAAAAACGGAAGTCCAGGAAGACTCAGAATACACTGAAAATCAACCTTCCAAAAAGAAACCAAAAACCCAAGCTCAGAAAATATGTGATGTGTGTCAGAAGCATTTCAGGACTTATCATGCCCTATTAGTTCATCGATTAGAAGTTCATGCCATCAAAGTCAATTTTTCTTGCAGTATGTGTGATTTTACAGCTCATTTGCCAAAAAATTTGAGAATCCATATTGAAGAACATTCAAGAAGAGAAGATAAACCAGTAAAACTGACACTATGGAAATGTAAACAGTGTGACATACCATTTTCTTCTCAAGAGAGACTTGAAAGACACAAAGAGATCCATACTAAGGAAACAAAAATTGTTAAGCAAAGTGATCAAGTTACTTTAGTGTTGTCTAATCCAAGTGTCAATAGTGATAGCAAAGCAAGTGAACCTTTAGATATGAATAATGAAGAAAGTGATCCTTTAGATTTGAATAATGAAGAATCAAAACAGCCAAATGATCCATCTGTAGTTGTGGATCCAGAAGCATCAAGAGAATGGATGATAATAGAAATCAAGTTGCATTGTCAAGCTCCTGAAGACCTTGAAGATTTGGACAATTTGCCAAAAGAAAAGCTGCAAGAAAGACTTGAAGAAACCTTGAAGTGCCAGCACCCAATTCATAAAATCATCGCACGAATGAGTGTAGAAGAAGTGCAAGCATTGATTTGCTATAGTGGAGATTCTTCAAAAGTCTTCGGAGAAGCAAGTAAACAAGATAGAGTGAAACGCAGGCGTTTGCGGGGTTCGCGGGGTTCACTCTCCAATTATTGGGGAGATATTTTAGCCAAATGTATATTCAAAGCCAAACCTGAATCTCCAATGTCATATCTAATTCAACTTCACAACGATTATGAAATTACAGGTCCAGTTGGTAATAAAAAGAAAATGAAAATATTTGAAGCTAGTGTCAAAGAAGAAGAATTTCTCATGAAATCCATTGTTCAAGAGAAGCCCAAGAATCAAATGCTTGATCTAAGTAGTGAGAAGAACATTAGTGATCCTTCAGAAGTGCAAATGGACATATCAGATGAAGACTTAGAACAACAGGAACCATTAACAATAAAGGAAGAATTAAGTGAAGATATACTTAAAGAATGTGATGAACTTGACAAAGAAACCAAAACATTCAGCAAACTTGACCCCACTGACCCATCTGTCTTAGTTGACCCAGAAATTCACAAAGTCGTTGCAACATTGTCAACAGAAGAGATTAAAGCATTGCTTTGTTATGCTGGATACTACAGTAAAGTCTTTGGTACACGTAGATACCAAGGCAAAGAATGGGGTACTCTTTTAGTCCAGAATATATTGAAAGCTAAGCCTGAATCTCCGTTAACTTATTTGACTCAACTTCAGAGTGAATACCAAAAGAGTCTTTTGGAAGGTGGTCNGATTGAAAATAAAGAAAGGCTTTGAAAAGTAAAATTCAACATGATAAAGAACCTTTTGATCCTGTCGCAAATTAATAATTTTTATTCTATTTTTGCAGGTCCAACATGGAAGCTTTACCACCGTTGCGACAAATAAACTCAGATGTGATACCTGAAGATACAGAGCTACATGAATCAGTGGACATTAAGGAAGACTTCAATGAAGACATGTTGGAAGAAAATAGTGATCCTACAAATGTGAATATGAGCCCTAATCAAGAAGAGGACAGTGACAGTAAGCCCCCAGAAAATGAATTAGAAGTGGGTGACTTCCCAATCATCAGAATACCAACCACTTTATCTGAAAATGAAATGTTGGAAATTTTCAAGAAACATAACTTTGCATTTGATGGACAATACACATGTGAATCTGAACTAGCAAATAAGCTGCAATATGCAATGAAAACCTATCATCCTCTCTCTAGGATATTGAAAAAAGTTTCAATAGTCAAAATCAGTAATCTTCATGATTTTATCTTGGGACATCAAGCTCATGAAAACAATACTTCACCTGGTACAAGACTGGGTGAGCATTATTTCAAAAAACACTGGAAATCTCCACTGACATCCTTTCTGAAAGATATGAAAAGATTTGACCTAGCAACTACATGGCAAGAAATAAATGTTGGTAAGATACCCAAAGAAGACCCATCAATAGTAGTTGATCCAGGAACATCAAGATCAAAGTTAATTGAGGATCTCAAATATCATGGTCATCATGATGCTTCTATCCAGAGTTCAGAGTATCTAACCAATGAAAAGCTACGAGAAAGACTGAAAGAAACCTTGCGATGCAAACATCCAATTCATAAAGTTATTGGAAGATTAGATTTAGAAGATGTGAAAGCATTAATTTGCTATGCAGGACATTACTCAAAAGTCTATGGCAGCGAAAGGTACAAGGGTAAAAGAGAAGATATTATATACCCAAGGCTTTTGAGCAAAATTATATTTGAGTCCAAACCAGAAGCTCCAATTTCCTACTTGACTCAAATCCACAATGTGTACAGAAACAATGGTCCAGAAGGTCATAGAAAAGCATTAGAAAAATTCAGGACCGAAGTCAAAGAAGTTAGTGCCTTTGAATTTGTCAGTGTCGAAAAAGAAAGTGAGGAACTGAATCAAACCAGTGATGTAGATATTGCAGCATTGGATGTAAGACCTGCTGAACAAACAAAAAAATATATTTGGAATGGAAAACCAGTGGATGGAAAAACTTGTGATATGTGCTTACGTTCAGTCCACCCTTCATCATATTCAAAACATATCAAGAACTGCACTGGTATTAAAAATAAACCTACTAAGCCAAGAAAAAAGTGTATTTGCAAAAAGTTTCTTTACAAAGGAATACTAGTGAGTGGGAAAAATTGTGAAATCTGCTTAAAGTCAGTTAGACCTTTGCATACAAGAAGAAAGACTGAAGAAACTGATGAACTAATGGCAGACATCAAAGATGAAGTCATAGACGACCACCACTCAATTCATGACATCATAGCAAATATTACCCCCAACAAAGTGAAAGCAATGATCTGGTATAGTGGTGACCATTCGAAGAAAGACTTCAGACCCAAAGAAGCAAGAGAAAGATTGGCAAAGATATGCTTCCAAGCCCAACCAAAATCTCCTATGTCTCATTTAATCTCTCTTGAAACCAAGTATAAAAATGTTGGCGATTCAGTCTATAAAATGGCTATGAAAAAATATGAAGAACAAGTTAGGATCCAAAGAGGTAAAGACTTTGAAGAAATTAGAGCATTAAATGAATACAAAGGTGATCCATTAGCAGTGGTGGTTAATGAAGACATTGTTGGCAACATACTTGAAGACAATAGTGGTAGCAAAACAAGTGATCCTTTGGATTTGAATAATGAAAAACCACCTGAACCCAAATTATTGCAGCAGCCAAGTGTAAAGAGTCTTTTGTCTTTACTAAAGACAAATGACCCTTCTGTAGTTGTGGATCCAGAAGCATCAAAGGAAGAACTGATAACAAAACTCAAGTTGTATAGTGAAACTCCTGAGGAAGTGGAGGATTGGGAATATTTGATACGAGAGAAACTGCTCGAAAGACTTGAAAAGACCTTGAAGCGCCACCACCCTATACATACAGTCATTGCACGAATGAGTCTAGAAGAAGTGAGAGCATTGATTTGCTATAGTGGAGATTCCTCGAAAGTCTTTGGAGAGACAAAAAAACAGGCTAGATATTTGAGAGATATTTTAGCCAACAATGTATTCAAAGCCAAACCTGAATCTCCACTGACATATCTAAATCAACTTCACAATGGTTACGAAATTACAGGCCCAGTTGGTAATAAAAAGATGATGCAAATATTTGAAGCTAATGTCAAAGAAGAAGAACTTTCCAAGAAATCCACTGTTCAAGAGAATTCAATGAACCAAATGGATGATCTAAGTAGTGATAAGAACACGATTGATCCTTCAAATATGCAAATGGATATATCAGAAGAATCCATAGAACAACATGAATCATTAACAATAAAAGAAGAATTCAGCAAAGACATACTTAAAGAATGTGACGGACTTGACGAAGCAACCAATACATTCAACAAACGTGACCCAACTGACTCATCATTCTTAGTTGATCCAGGAATTCAAAAGTGCAACTGGACGAAGTGCCAGACGAAGTACCAATATCAATTTAATGGTCTACGTTATTCAGCGCAACACAAGCCAAAATTCCTGAAAGAAGCTCGCGTTTGTTTGCCAAAATTGAGTGATTTGGACATTTTGAACTTAGGGAAATAAATGTCTACTCAGCGATGCTGCTGTTAAGAATCTTTAGGATCAAAATTAAAAATCAGCATTTTTATATTTCAGGTCCAAGATGAAATCTTCTTCATCACTAGAGATCAAGTTGGATCCGGATCAAGTGCCTTTGAATCCATGGGATGTGTCCACTTTAGACGATTTTCTTTTCTATAATTGTCCAGAATGTGATGTTAAAGAAAAGGACAAACAGGTCTTTCTGGAACATGCTATCTTGAGTCATGATCATGCCAAGCATACATTGCAACTCATCAAAGAAGGTGGACAATTGATTGATCCTTACTTAGTCAAAGGAGATCCAAATCAAATTCTTGAACATTCAGGTAAATTAGTACAGTTTGACATTTTGTCACACTATTGTAACATCGCGTGACATTATCTTGACATTGTGTCACACGCACTAGTATTACACTAATTTTTTGCTTTCAGACCCTGAAGAAGATGACATCAAAGAAGAATTTGATGAATTTGATGAGGATCCAGAAGAAATTCCCATCAAGAAAAGGTTTAAAAAAGAATCTTATGTTGGACCTATGCAATGTTATCTTTGTGGCGAAGAACATTCCAAAGATGATGTTCAAGATCATATCAAAGAAAAACACCAATTTTCCAAGATCAGTACCAAAATGTTTGGTATCCCAAGACCCCATCAATGTTCAGATTGCAAAATGGTGTTCAAAACTTCCGATGATCTAAGTTTACATATTTGTGGGTTTGTTCCTCCATCTTGGAAATCCGCTGAGGAATCAAAGAGTCAAAATCAATGTCCCAAATGTGACAAAATTGTGTCCAATTATAAAACTTTGCTTGAACATTATGCTGCTGTGCATACTAAAGAGAAAAAGTTCAATTGTGATCAATGTGACTATAAAGCATGTACACCCAAAGAAGTCAAAAGACATAAAGAAAACATTCATGAACCAAATGGAGCCAGAAACTTTGCTTGTGATCAATGTGATTACAAAGCTACAAATCGAAACAATTTGTATGCCCACAAAAGAGAACACTCGAGAGAACCAGTGCATTGTGAAATATGCAGAAAAGCATTTACCAGATTAGATACCTTGAAAAGGCATTTAGCTTCAGTGCATTCAGACCAAAGAGCTTTTGAATGTGATTTGTGTGAGTACAAAGGAAAAACTGCCAACCATTTGAGACAACATAAACAGAAAGTGCATGAAAATTATCGACCTCATATTTGTGATTGTTGTGGAAAGCGATTCTACAGGTTATTGAACAATTGCCGATTTTTCAAATTTTTTGACCGGTCTTTTATTCTTTAAAAAGTAAACATGCAAAGTTTCAATCAATGGTTTGGGTCTTGGCTTGGTCCAAATAACCTAACCGATCCTTGGGACACATTGGCGGTTCCTGTAATGATGAAAAAAATGTGTCAAGACTTTGGTGGTATTATTGTACACTATCGTGACACTATGTCAAATTAAGACTATGAATTTAACTTACTTGCATTTTTCTCCTTGTTCACACTGAGTGTTGCGGCAGCAATCCCAACATCTTTTCAGTGGAAAACCACAGCAATTCAAGTCTCCATCGCATTGAGAGTCACGTCTGCATCTGGAACCTCGACCCACAGCTTCAGTCCCGAAATCTTGCAAAGCCATGAAAACCAGGAAAATGCAAATAAGTTTCATTGCAGCAGCCATTGTTCCTTTGAGTAGTTTTTGTCTTGAATTGATATGAAATGCTCGATTTTGCTTCGTATTTATGCTCACTTTCAAAGGTATGATACCTGAATGAGGGAAGTCCAAAATGAAAGTTGTCGGTATAATCCCGGATGAGATTCTTTATTAGTAATTTTGGAGATTTGGAGTAAAAAGAAGACGCAGAAATGTTGGGAAAACCCCATTTTTGCATTCAGGTATTATACCTGACAAAATACGATGGAAATCACCCCACGGGCCGCACACTGTGTCAAAAGACTTATTTTTGTCCAAAAAGTTATTTTTTGAAAAAATTTTTCCAATATTGTCCATTTTTGATGATTTTGGTCCATTTTTGATGATTTTGGTCCATTTTTGATGATTTTAGTCCATTTTCCGGAATTTAGTCCATTTTTGAGGAATTTAGTCCATTTTTGAACAATTTAGCCCATTTTTAAGCTTTTCAAGCTATTGTAGAATTTGGATAAAAATAGACCTTTGACACAGTGATGGGCCCCATGGCCATTTTTGCGTCCACGCACGCAATAAAACCTGTTTCTTGTGTTTTTTTGCCTTCAGGCAAAAAATGTACCCTCAAATTCTTCTTGCTAAACACATTTTAAAGATGATTTTAAATGTTTTGATTATGTCAGGCAATTGTTCAATACTTTTTCTTTAATCAGTCCCGGAGAACTTAGACATCACATGGCAAGCGCCCACAACGATGGAGCAGAGACTTGTGTCTGTGACAAATGTGGAAAAAGCTTTGCATCTCAACGTTCATTTCAACAACATGTCGCAACTCATCAAAAATTCCACATGTGTACAATTTGTGAACGAATTTTCACTTCCAAAAGGTCTTTAAGAGATCATTTAGCCATGGATCATCAAATGGATTGTACTGTAGATGACATGTTTGTCTGTTTTACATGTAAGAAAAAACATGTGTCAAGTACCGATCTCAATGATCATCTGGTTGATCATGGAATGATCAAAAATCAATTATGTCAGCAGTGTGACAAACATTTTGTGTCCAAAACTTTACTCACAGTGCATTTAATGGAATCTCATGAGTTTAATCCGACCACTGATTTTGGATTAGGTTCAATCCAATCAATGCAAGTCATGGATGATGCCGTTCAAAAGAACTTCAAATGTGACTTATGTGGCATATTTTTGAGTTCTACCAGAACCTTGAGTGATCATAAAAAACAAGTTCATGATAAAGCCAATCACATCAAATGTGATTTGTGTGACTTTTCAACCTATGAACCTTACCGATTGAAGAGACATAAACAAACCAAACATGAAAAAATCCAATACCATTGTGACTTATGTGACTACTCTTCAACTTATAAATCTTCATTGAAGAAACATAAATTGGCCAAACATGAAAAGATCAAACCACATCAATGTACAAAATGTGAAAAGAATTTCTATTCTAAACAAAATCTTGCCAATCATTACTTGTGTGCTCATAATATTTTGTATCAATATCAAAGTGCCAGAAACTCAGAATTCAATCCTACATAAACAAACAAAAGTATTATTTTTCGATATGGTGAAATACTCAAAAAATATTTATTTTATCTTTTCAGGTATGACAACAAGAGCCAAAATCATCAATTAGCGAAGGTAATTTAATTTCATTGTCAATTTCTAAGTGGACATTCGTCACTTTTTGGTCCAGCATAACAGTTTTGGCAGTTGAAATCCAATTTTGAGCAATCTTGATGCAACATGCAAATCCTGTTGAAAAATCCTTGTGACCACCATGTAAAATATTGACATTTGGGACTTTGGTCACAGCATGCTTGGCATTGTCTTGCGCTTGGTACCTAAAAAATTAAGACTCAACGTTATCGTGACATTTCGGTCCTACTAAAATTGGACACAGTGTCACGATAATGTTATCGTTCAGTAAAAGAGAAACTTACTCCTAAAATCATATCTTGGAAATCCGTATCACATCCCATTTTGCGAATACACGAAGGTTCATCATGTAGATTTCTTCCGTCTGATAAGTGAATAATGATACAAAACAAGGCCAAAAACGTGACCTTCATGTCTGCCGTTTGTGATACAATTGAGTACAAAATGCAATTATAGCAAAAAACTGGATAATTTTTTACAATACATACTTGATTTCAACAACAACACTGCGAATTGTTTTTATCCATTGAAAAAAAAAAATCTAAACGAGTTTTTAGATTTCCTTGGAATTGTTTTTGTGACGGAAAATGCTCAAAAAATGTCTTTATTTAATCATCAGGAATGACATAATCAATTAATAACAAAAGGTAGTAAAGAAGTTCTAAACTCGGAATTCTACGGCCAATCTCTACTTCGACATCCAGAAGTTCTGGGTCCAGCATAGCAATTTAGGCAATGATAGTCCAATTTCGAGCAATTTTGGTGTTGCATACAAATGTGTTCAAATATTCCTTGGGACCACCATGTAAAATACTGACATTCCGGATTTTGGTCACATAGTGCTTGACATACTCGGGCACTCGGTACCTACAAAAGTAAATACATATTTAGAGTCATAAATAGGATCACATTGTCACAATAATGTCATGACAGAGTCACAATACTGTCACGACATTGTCATAATACTGTCATAAGAGAGTCACAATACTGTCACAATACTGTCATTACAGTGAAGTGTCATGACAGTATCATGAT
>LT728027.1:124986-141790 GCA_900157175.1 Oithona nana
GTCACAATACTGTCACGACATTGTCACAATACTGTCATGACAAATTCACAATGCTGTCACGACAGATTCACAATACTGTCACAAGTCTCTCATTATACTGTCATTATAGTGCAGTGTCATGTCATGACAGTATCATGATTGTGTCAAGATGATTTTTGGAAACTAACCACTTACGCCAAAAATCATGTCTTGCAATTCCGTATCACATCCGATATTTCGAATGCAAACTTGATCATAAATGACAGAACTTTCTGACAAGTAGATAATACTGATGAGTAAGACGAAATACTTCAAGATGACCTTCATGTCTGTCGGAGTTTCAATGTTTAACTGAGTTATGCTGAGTGCTGTCTGATGACATAAGTCTTGTTTTAAACAGGTGGCTCGTGTCCAACTTTACCCTCTTGTTGCCATGAAAACGTCTTTCAAACTCCAGTTGCACCTCGGATACAGACAACTCACGAGACAAATTCGTGAAACCTACTTTTACAGTACAATACCTTGGATTTTAAAACGGGAATTCCCCGCTTCAAAGTTATTAGATTTAGTAGGTAAAGGTAGTTGGTACGCACTACGCAGAATGACGAAACAGATCCAATTGCGCACTTGATGATCCAATGAGTCACTTTCTATTTGGAATAGTTAGATCAATAAATTGCGCCGCCACGTTACACAATCTTTTCAATCCCCCGTCGTGGCGTTTTTCCTGGTGTTGCAAATTAGTGGAACAGCATGGAAATGTTATCAGATTATTTCGAAGAAATTCAATAAAGGTCATTTCCGCTTTTATTTGCAATCGAAAAACTTCTCTAGTAAATATCAACGTTGATTTTCATCAAATTGATGAAGATGAACTTTTCAAAGATTTTAACGCCAGAATCTTTGATAATTGAACGAATTCGGTTATTTATTTAGATGTATTTCATAAAAACTTTTCAATAATACTCTAACACATGATATCAACAAATATTAAAATCTTTTTGAATAGCGAAAGGTTTTAGTCTCTAGCTTTTCCGCAGTTTTCCGTAGCGTTGAAGCGCAAGGATTTTTCAGTTGAGTCACGCAACCTTTCAAAACAAAGCCAAAACAAATTGACGCACAAAAGTCAAAAACTTGTCAAAACTCCAAATCTTCTAAAATTCAAGAATTCTAGGACTTCAGTTCGATTTCCTAAAAAACAAATCTGATTTTTTTGATGGAATTTGAGGCAGAAATATCTTGAAAAGTCCTAAAATTGAAATTGAAGGTAAAATTCGAAGGAAAACTTTTTGGCGCCCAAAAATCGACAATTTTTCAACTTGATTTGTCAATCAAAAATTCCGAACTTCATTTTATAATATCACTTGAATTCATCATTTATATAAATCTAACGAACTTCTATTTTCATTTTTTTTCAGATGAAACGATCTAAAAAAGCCGTTCCGGAGGAACTGAAAAATCCCTGGATCGTCGAAAACCTCGAAGAATTTCTCTACTATTGTTGTCCAGAATGTGATGTCAAATCCAAAGACACCCAAAGTTTCATTGAACACGCGCTGATCAATCATGCACAAGCTCAACACTTGGTTGTGGTCAAAATCGAAGAAGAAAGTGACGAGCCTCTAAATATTGACGGAACTGTTGTTCATCTAATTGACGCAACCGAACCTCAATCAATACTTCCTCAAGAAGTAGAACCCGAAGATGAATTAGAAACTCAAACAATTGAAGAAGGTAAGCTTTATTTGGAATTATCCTTTTACATTGAAGTTTCTGACATGACGATGTCTGTTTCTAAACTGTGATTTTCGAATTTTACCTGTCCTAAAACTCCCAACCCCGACCGTTCCAAGATTAACGTCAACAAATGATGTTGTTGTTGATGTTGTTGTTGACGTTGTAGACAAAGTTGTAATTGACGTTGTTGTTATTGACGTTGTTGATGTTGTTGTTGACGTTGTTGCTGTTGTTGTTGACGTTGTTGATGTTGTTGTTGATGATGTTGTTATGCTTGATATTGTAGCCAAAGCCAATGTAGTCAATGTTGTGCTTGATGAAAAGCTTGAAGTTGAACTAAGTGATGTAAATGAAGCTGTACTTGATGATATGCTTGACGTTGAGATATTCTGTGACCCCACTTCTGGATTCAGTCCGGAAAAGCCAACTTGTGCAAGTTTTTGATTTAAAGGGTCACAAACACATCTGCAAACTGTAATGTAATGCCCAAAAATCAATGATTCTTTTCTGTGTATCATTGGTACCAATCTTACCATCATTGTTGTAATATTGATCAGCATAGTTATCGGCAAATGCTTCGAAACAATTCAAAAACAGCACAAATCCCACTAAGTCCATGATTGTTTTGAAACCTGAGAACTTTTGAAGATAGACGAGATCCTTAGTATTTACTAAAGTTGTATCTTTGATTTTTCAGAACCAATCAAAGAAGATATCAAACCTAAGAAGACTGACCTGACTACTCTTCAATGTTATGTATGTGGAGAACTCAACGCCAGCAATAGTCAAATGACCAAACATATCAAGAGCCAACATTATCCCAAAGTCAAAGCTTCAATGTATGGTGCCCCTCGAGACCATCAATGTTCAGAATGCAAACTGATGTTTCAATCAGAAGATTCATTAGGACTTCATACATGTGGTCAAGTCCTTCCAAGTTGGACTGGCAAGACCAAAGGACAAACTAAACAATGTCCAGATTGTGATATGAGCTTCAAGAAAAGTTATGATTTATTGAGACACAAGGCTGTGAAACATTCAAAAGAAAAGAATTTTGCTTGTGATCAATGTGACTACAAAGCATCTTTACCCACACTTTTGAAAAAACATCAAAGAAGAGTTCATAGTGAAAATCGTGAAAGAAAACACTTGTGTAACTTATGTGGATCAATGTTTATGGAGAAAACTCAACTATGGTCACATATTTCTTACATTCATGGTAAAAGTTTAGAAGAATCCATGTGTTATTCATGTGGTGTAGTCATCAAAACTGGAGTTGGAATGACCAAACATTTGAAAGAAGTTCATAACAGAGAAGTCAACAGAACTGATGTCAATATCATCAAATGTGAAGCATGTGACATAGAGTTTAGTGACTTGGAAGCACTAAGACTTCATTTCAGACAAGATCATAAGCATCTGAAAAACAGACCTAAAGCAGTGGCAAGGTACAATTGCAATGAGTGTGACAAAGTCTTTTATTCCAAGTCTCAATTGGAAGGTCATATCAATAGGTCTCATGTGAAGGAAAGAAAGTATCCTTGTACCAGATGTTCAGCAGCTTTTTATGATGCCAGAAGTTTGAAAGTTCACAATGATGGTCATGATGGAGTCAACCAGCATAAATGTACCACTTGTGGCAAAGAATTCAAGACCAAATATTTGTGTGAAAGACATGTCAAGACAGTACATGAAAAGACTGAATTGTATATGTGTCAAACTTGTTCATTTAAGACTTTTCATGCTTATTCTTTGACTGCTCATATTCAGCAAGTTCATCAAAAGTATAGACCACATAAGTGTGACATTTGTGATGATGCTTTCTTTTATAGAAGAGACAAAGAAAAACATATGACCAGAGCACATGGAGCACATGTCAATGCTGAAGAAAGTGTTCAGTTAGTTTAGCCACACTATTCGAAAAGTCAAATTTTTGTCCACAAATTCAATTTTGACAGGACCCCAACAATTTTTGACAATTTTTCTCGTGAAATCAAAGTTGCCAACAGCTAAAAAGTCCAAAACCACAACATTTTCACGAGTTTTTCACCCAAAAAAAAGTTTTTCACCCCCCAAAAAAAAGACAATTTTTTCGGGAAATCAATGTTGAAATTTTGGACAAAAAATGAAGATTTCGAACAGTGTGTTTAGTACTGTTATTTTGACATTGTGTCGCAATATCATTAAACTGAAAAGTTTACTTATTTTGTCATCAAAATAGATTTTATTTTAAGTTTTATTTTTTTCAGATGAGCAAACGAACACATCTCGAGCTTTTTGATCTGGATGATTGGTCTAGAAAAAGAATCAAAATTGAAGACTTTGAAACTACCAAAGAGCAAGAAGAAGAGGCCGAAAATAGTGAAATTCCATTGGATTTCAATCCTTGGAATGTGACCAATTTCAATGCCTTTTTGGTCTATGATTGTCCAGAATGTCAGTACAAAAGTCACGATTGTGTCACGTTTGCTAAGCATGCAGCAATGAGACATTATCATAAGGTAAACTTACTTTGACATTTTGGTTATTTTCGTTCCTTATTTTGGTTTTCCTTACAGGCTCATGATTTTCTACAAAGAATGATCCGAGCTGGAATTGTCAACCTCAATTTACCTCCACTTAGAAGTGAACCAACCAATTCTCATCAAAGTGAACCAAAACCAATCGAAGATACAGTTCAACCAATAGTTGTTACTAGTGAAAACACCAATACTGATGATCCTTTAACAGGTTCAGAGACTGAATTTCTCAGTGATCCATTGGCAGATGATCAAGAAGAAAACTTTGAAAGTGATGAAACTTTGACACAATGTCACAGTAGTGTCAAACTTGAACAAGTTGAAGAAACTGATATTGATACTAGTGATGAAACTTTGACACAGTGTCACAGTAGTGTTATGCTAAAGGAAGATCCAGAAGTCAATGAAAGTTTAGCACCTCTTGAGCTTGAACAAGTACCTAATCCAATTGAACAGTACATACCAAAAAAAGCTCTCAGTGGTCGTGAAATGTTTGCCATTCTAACCTCTCCAGATATTCAAGCTTCAGTAGTGAGAAGTATTCCATGTGGTTTCAAACAAGATGTGCATTTTGTCACCCATAATTTCAACAAAGGAAGGTATGAAATCAACCAACCATTCAACCATCCATCTGATGACATTGGTGCGGTAAAGTCTAGCACAAAGAAGTACCTGTACCGATTTGTTCCAGAAGACATGGATGTCCAGTTTGTCAACAAACTTCACAAATACAAGGGTCCACCATTAAGTCCTGACGTTAAAGTAATCATGAAAGTAGTCAATAGTTTTAAACAAACAAACAAGAATTACAAAAGAAACATTGCTTACATTGTTGAAGCTCCAGCATTGGTAAAACAAGCAATGGACTATTGTCTTGTTGAATATCTTGGATATGATGCTGAAGGTGGATGTAGTAAAGAAGTGCATAAAAATCGAAAGCATGGGAATGTTCCCTACCACAAAAATGATCCACAAATCATGGAAGGGTGCAAGAATGATGTTAGGAAAAACTTATCTAACAAAGAAGTGTTCAACAAGTGGTTTGATCCAAGTGATCCTGTGATGAGTATTAGAAGTTCAAGACAAATATCTGACTTGAAAAGGAAAACCAAAAAAACTCATAGTAAAAGATCTTTTTAAATGTGATAAAATGTCATCAAAGTAGATTTTATTCTTTTTTCAGATGAGCAAACGAATCATAGTAAACCCAGAAATACGACTAGAAAAACGGGCCAGAATTGAAGACAGTGAAAGTGATGAATTTTCAAAGACTGTTAATTTAGATCCATCTTTAGCAATCATCGATCCATCTTTACGAACAGGGTTTTCCAATCAACAAATCAAGAGCATGCTGGGTCCTCACAATAACGTTTTCCAGTTTACCCAAGGAAAAAGACCAAAAAACCTTCCTCAACCAGAATTGGCAAACCTTAGTCTGCTACCAGGATATACCATGACCAGCCTGGCAGCCCAACCTGCCAAAGAACAAGAGAAAAAGACTAGTGAAATTACATTGGAATTCAATCCTTGGAATGTGACCAACTTTAATAACTTCTTAGTCTATGGTTGTCCAGAATGCACATATAAAAGTCACGATCGTGTCACGTTTGCCAAACATGCTGCAAGCAATCATCACAAGGTACGTTCCACTAATGTGACAATTTGGTTGTAATATGTACAAATGTATCTGATTTTGCTTACTTTACAGTCTCGTGGATTTCTACAAAGAATGACCAAACTTGGAATTGTCAACCTTGATTTACCTCCATTAAGTTTACTTAAAAGTGGACCTTCAAATCCTCAAAAGGATCCAAAACCAATGTCAAATCTTGAAAGTGATCCATTGGCATGTTATCAAAAAGAAAAAGTTAAACAAAGGGCCAAAGAAGACCCATCAATAGTAGTTGATCCAGAAGCATCAAGATCACAGTTGATTGAGGAACTCAAATCCCATGGTCATAATAATGCATCTGACTATTCAGACTATACCAATTGTTGTGTAACCGATAAACAGCTAAGAGAAAAACTGGAGGAAACCTTGCGATGCACACATCCAATTCATAAAGTTATTGGAAGATTGAAATTAGAAGAATTGAAAGCATTAATTTGCTATGCAGGACATTACTCAAAAGTTTATGGCAACGAAAGGTACAAGGGTAAAAGAGAAGATATTATCTACACAAGGCTTTTGAGCCAAATTATATTTGAGTCAAACCCAGAAGCTCCAATTTCCTACTTGACTCAAATCCAAAAAGTGTACAGAAAAAATGGTCCAGAGGGTCATAGAGCAGCATTAGAAACATTCAAGACTCAACTTGAAAGTGGACCTTCAGATCCTCAAAAGGATCCAAAACCAAGTATCAGTGATCCATTGGCAGGTCATCAGAATAGCAAGTTTATGTGTCATTGGTGCCACAAGAAGTTTGTTAGCAAAAATGAAGTAACAACTCATCTGAAGGATCAACATAAAACATTACCAATGGTGTGTGGAATCATTGTTCCTTCAAAAGTGGAGGAAAAACAAGATGAAGCAAATCCTAGTGCTGCCAAAAAAGCAAAGTTACCTCCTTTAGTACCAATCCAGAACCCAAAGCCTCAAACTGCTCCCAAACCTATTGAAAATGCAAATCAACCAATGATTGTTAATGAAAACATTGATGCAAGTGATCCATTGGCATTTGTTCAAGAAGAAGAAGCTAAAGAAACTGACTTTGTTCAAGAAGAAGAAGCTAAAGAATCTGACAATTATGTGAAAGTTGATAAAATTGTGATAAATCAAAGTGCTGCTAAAGTCAAAGAAGAAGTTTTGCCTCCTGTTGAGCTTATACAAGTTGAAAAACCAGATCGTGATCCTATAACAGAATCAAAAACTGATCATCCCAATGATCCATTGTTGGTTCAAGATCATCAAGAAACAATAGTGAAAGAGGAACTCGAGCTTGAAAAAGTCGAAGAAGAGACTGAAAGTGATAAAGACGATAGTCTTGATCCTTTGACAGATTCAAATTCTGAAGAGTGTCCAGATGATCCATTGTTGGTTCAAGATCATCAAGAAACAGTAGTGAAAGAGGAAATCGAGCTTGAAAAAGTCGAAGAAGAGACTGAAAGTGATAAAGATGATAGTCTTGATCCTTTGACAGATTCAAAAAGTGAAAGAGGAACTCGAGCTTGAAAAAGTCGAAGAAGAGACTGAAAGTGACAATGATGAAGAGTGTCTGGATGATCCATTGGCATTTGATGAAGAAGAACAGAATACTGCTACACTAAACAAATTTCATGGATATGGCAAAAGAGGCAAAAAGAAGGAAAGAACTCTTAAGAAAGAACGCCAAATGCAAAGAGTTTTTACAGATTTCATCAAAGCAAAACTCAATATTACACTGGAAGAACTTATAAAGGACAAGACTGCACTTGAAGACATTCTGATACAATTCTTTGAATCTTATCGTGCTAAAAAAGGACATGAGCCAAATTCTTGGTTAAGACCGAAGATTAACACCTATAACACATACAGATGTCATATAAGGTTGATCATTCTGCAAAAATCTGAGGGAAAACTTGACATTCAAAATCAAGTCCATTTCAAGAAATTTCACAGATTTTATCAAACCAAGATACTACAAAAGGAAGAGAATCCATACTTTGTTCAAGAAAGGTCTGAAAAAAGCAGGTCAACAGTTAAGAAAGAGCAACTAATCTATAGAATGTTGACAGAATTCATCAAAGAAAAACGAAATTGTTCATTAGAAGAATTGTTGAAAGATCAGACAGTGCTTCAAGACATTTTGATGAAATTCTTTGACTCTCTTGGTTTTAAAGGTGTTAAAGGTCAAAAACCTAGGAAAAATACTTGCTTGGTATACAAGAGTTTTGTCAAATCCATCATTCTCCAGAAATCTGATGGGAAGATTGACATTTCTGGCCATAACTTCAACAAATTCCATGAATATTTCAAAGAGTTCACCAAAGAGTTGAAAGAAGAAAGAGGTGAGAATCGTAATCAAACTATTCCTAAAGAAGATCTGGCCAAGGTGTTTGAACTTGGAAAAGTGTTGCATGGAATCCTTGATAAATCCAAAATTGACCTTACAAGAATTCCACCTACATGGGAAAATAGGTATCATTTTTTGGCACAATACATAACCATGATCATCCTTCAAGTCAATTTGGGTCGAAAGGGACGTGAGAGAATGGATCTCCTCAAGAAAACAGACTTTGAGATCTTTGAACATCCTAAGGTTGGACGTTATTACCAGAAAATAGTGGGTGAACCTTCATCAAGGAATTACAATGCAGACTCTGAAGTGTTGGAAGCTGGTGGTGTAATCCTGTTCAAAGTCAATGAATTCGGGCTCAATTGTGGCCAATATCTCAAAGACTACATTGCCAAGTTGGATCCAAATTGTCCATTTCTATTTCCAATACCTAAGAGACTAAGTCAAAATATGATTGGATACTTGCATACAATACCTGATTGGTATGAATGCACCAAAATTGGTCTCAATCAATTGGCCAAACCATTGCCTGAAGTCTCAACTGCATTGGGACTTACTCGATACACTAACAACACAATACGTCCAACGACAATTCAGTTCTTGAAAGACTCCGGGTTTTCAGATCGTGAAATTATGGACATAACGTTTCACAAAAAGGTGGGAACTCTTATTCCTACAACTTCAAAGCAAGCTGGAATATTCAAAGAAAACTTGGAAAGTCAACCCAAAAGTCCAGAAAAACCCAAAAAGTGTTCAAAAAATTCTCGGTTGAGTAATAAAAGATCAAAATGAGAAACTTGATTACTTAAAGATTTTTTAAATTCTTATTTTTTGTCTTTTTTCAGATGTTCAAGCTAGATAAAGAGAATCCAAAAATCAAAATGGAATTTGAAAATCCATTTGAACCAATTGTGAAAATTGAAACTGAGGACGAACCATTTGAAACCAAAGAAAACATCAAAAAGCAAAAAATAAAGGAAGAGCAGGAAAATCCTAGTGCCAAAAGAGCCAAATTACCTCCTTTAGTGCCCATCCAGAACAATCCAAAGTTTGTGTGTCATTGGTGTCACAAGAAGTTTGCTAGCAAAAATGAAGTAGCAAATCATTTGAAGAATCAACATGCTACCAATGATGATGGAATCATTGATGATCCTTCAGACAAGGAAAACCCACCAAAGAAGCAAATATCAAAGAAACACAGGGAAATCTCAATTTCCAATGCCAAAAGGGCATTTGTGGTTGACAACAAAGGATTTGTCATTGATGCACCTTACACTTGTGCTAAGTGTAATTGTCCTTTCCAAAAGGAGATTACTTGGTACTCTCATACCATGAAATGTGGAAACTAATTGTCAGATTAAATTCCCAAGTGAATGAAAATGCAATTTGTACCTGACCTTAGATCTCTTTTAGAATAAGATAGAATTTTAAAGTTTTTTACTTCTTTATTCCAGATATGGATAATCCTTGGAGAGTTCCATGTTTTGACCATTTCCTATTCTTCAATTGTCCAGAATGTGATTACCAAAATTGTGATGAAAGACTGTTTTATGAACATGCTGTTGGTACTCATGTTCAAGCAACTTCAACATTTGAAATTCAAGAGCCAAAAAGTGTTGAAAGTCTTACTTTGCAAGACTTTCATGAAAGATTCAATTCAAGTTTAAAGTCAGAATTCCATACAGAAGAAATTATCAGTGATGATGAAGACAACAGAATTGATGACCTAAGTGATCATGAAGACAACCGAAATGATGACACAAGTGATCATGACCTTAATGACAAGAATGAAGATCAAGAAACTGAGAACATATTCAAGTGTTACAAATGCAAAATTGGATTTGAAGCAAAAGAAGGTCTACATTCACATTTTAGAACTGAGCACAAAAATGAACATCCATGTCTGAACTGTTATAATTTCTTTGGTATTTCAACAAAAGAACTGCTCTCACACCAGACAGCACTCAAAAAATCCAGGAACAAGTGTATGGGAATGTCACAATACATCAAAGATCGCACTGAAAGTGTTACAAATACTGAAAGCCAGTGTTTCCCATGTGCAATCAGTTTCAAGTCAATTGTAGAATTGCAAATTCATACAAACTTACTTCATAGAGGAACAAAGTTCAATGTTTGTTGCAGTGACTGTCTAGCAAGGTTTCCAACCATTGATGCTACTGAAAAACATTGCTTAAGCAGAAATGCAAACAAACATGACAAAAACCACCAAAATGCTAGTGTGATACATCAATGTGACTATTGTAAAGACATTTTTGATAGAAAAGAAGACTTTTTAGAACATTGGAAAAATGTGCAAGAAGACAACAGAAATGATGACAAAAATGAAGACCAAGTCTCTAAAATATTCAAGTGTCATAAATGTAAAGTTGGCTTTGAAGCAAAAGAAGACCTACATTCACATTTTAGAACTGATCACAAAAATGAACATCCATGTCTCAAGTGTTACAATTTCTTTGGTATTTCAACAAAAGAAGTGCTCTTACACCAGAAATTGCCCAAATATAAGAAATCAAAGGCCAAGTGCACAGGACCGTCCCAATACATCAAAGATCACACTGAAAGTGTCACTAATTCTGAAACTCAGTGTTTCCCATGTGCAATTAGTTTTACGTCATATGAAGAATTGAGAATTCATATGCATTGTCTTCATAGAGGACCCAAATTCAATGTTTGTTGCAGTGAATGTTTAGCAGGGTTTCCACAGGAGCGTGTAACTGCAAACATTGATGCTACTGAAAAACATTGCTCAAGCAGGAATGAAAAGAAACATGACAAAATGCACCAAAATGCCACTATGGTATATCAATGTGACTATTGCAAAGACATATTTGATAACAAAGAAGAATTTTTCAAACATTGGAAAAATGTACATGATTTGAAACCTCAAGCCAAAAGCAAACCAACATTCAAGTGTAAGGAATGTTTTAGTGAGTTTGAAAGTAAAGCTAATCTACAAACTCATGTACAAGATCATCATGTCACAAGAGATGAACAAATTGAAGCTTCTTTGGCAAAGAAACCAAAACTGAAAGAAAAAGGACCATCTAGTTGCTTATGTCCAAATTGCGGAACACAATGTGATACCCTTACCAATTACATTTCACATTGTCTAGACAATCACAACGAAGTAATAATCTGTGCTTTTTGTCATAATCATCACCAAGATGAAGCTCAATTTCAACTGCATTTGAACTTGGAACATTGGGAAGAAATGAATGGGAGAGTTATACCTATTGGTGAAATGAGCAATGATGCTATTCTCTGTTCCATATGCAAAGTGCCATTTGCTGAAGATAAGAAAAAGTATCCTGATCTACTGCATCATTTTCAAATACATCATGAAGATGAAGATACCAAACCAGATTTAGCATTGAATGACAACCAGCCTTATTGTCTTACTTGTGTGAAACCCTTTGCAACAGAGTTTGATTTGAGTGAACATTTTGTCAAAGCTCATATGGTTGTTCCTGAGGATGCCAATTACCAATGCAGTGCTTGTCCATTCCAAAGTAAAAGTCAATTAGAAATTCAAGATCACATATCAAAGCATAACCAAGATCAAATGTATCCTTGTGAACATTGTGAAATCAATTTTGCTGGACTCAACTTCTTGACAAGACATTACATTGATGAGCATAGGTACTTGAAATACTATTATTGTGATCAATGTGATCTCAAGTTTGCTGAATTACCTTTTAAAAATAGCTTTGAAGTCAAGAATTCCGAAATAAGAAAACACATGAAGGAAAAACATGGGATTGAAGATCCAAGTGTTAAAAGTCATAAAGTCCTCAAATGTCATCATTGCTTCCAAAAATTTACAGAATACTGGCCTTATGAAAAGCATATTTTGACTCATGAAAATGAAGAATCCCTTTGTTCCGAGTGTGGAAAGGTACTCAAAAATGGATTAGAAAGAAAAGCACATATGCGTGCTCATAAAGTGAGACAATCTGAAAAGTACAAATGTGACAGTTGTGACAAAGTATTTAGAAATAAGCACACTCTTCAAATTCATATCAATGGATCTCATACCAAAGCAAAACATTATGCCTGTGATCAATGTGGACTCAAAACTTTATACAAATCCGTTCTGGGAAGTCACATAAGAAGAGTTCACAAAGGTGACAAGAAGAAAATCTGTGATTATTGTCCTGAAGCATTTTTTGATACAAGAGATAAACATAAGCATATGCAGAAAGTCCACGAAAAAGAGCTTAGTAATTAAAGTTTTCCTTTATATTTTTCAGATGAGAAAGTCAACAAGGGATAGAAAACCACTGGTCAGATTTGATCCATCTTTGGGAACCAAAGAACATGAGGAAGAAGTGGACGAAAACAGTGAAATTCCATTAGATTTCAATCCTTGGAATGTGACCAATTTTGATGCTTTTTTAGTCTATGAGTGTCCAGAATGCAAGCACAAAAGTCATGATTGTGTCACGTTTGCCAAGCATGCAGCAATTAAACATCATAAGGTATGTGACATTATTGTGACACTAATGTGACAGGTTGTCACGATATGTCTAATTTTGATTTATTTTACAGGCTCACGATTTTCTACAAAGAATGGTTCAAGATGGAGCTGTCACACTTGATTTGCCTCCTTTAAGCGAACCAACAAAGCCTCAAAATGACCCAAAACCACCCAAAGTACCCAAGGCTCAGATTAGTGAAATCCAGTGTTATGTCTGTGGTGAGCTGAATAGTGACAAAAACAAGTTGATTGAACATATCAAATCAAAACACTTTCCTTTAGTCAAGTCTTCAATGTATGGACCACCTAGAAGTCACCAATGTTCACAATGTCAAATTATGTTTAGCAGTCATGGAGCTTTAGGCTTACATATTTGCGGAGAATTGCCACCTAGATGGAGAGGAACCACATTAGGTTCCAAAACTTGCACAGAATGTGGTCAAAAATTCAACAAAAGGTTTGATTTACTTTGTCACATTACCAAGAAACATACTAAGACTAAAAACTTTGCTTGTGAACATTGTGACTACAAAGCTTCAGTGCCATTCTTGTTGACTAAACATATGAGAAGAAAACATAGTGAACATCGTGAGAAATCTCACTTATGTCAAGATTGTGGAGCCATGTTTACTGAAAGAACATTTTTGATGGCTCATATCAATAATGTTCACAAAACAAGTAAAGAAAATTCCTTTTGTGTCTACTGTGGCTTAACTATCAGATCTCATTCCGGATTGATGAAACATTTGCAAACAGTTCATAATAAGGATTCAAATGAAGTTCAAAGAAGTGAAGACAAATACAAATGTGGATCTTGTGATGTATCAGAAGAAACAGTTGAAGCCTTACATTCACATTTGAAAACTTGTCATAAAGACTTGAGAGATGTTAGTCAAGAAAGACCAAAATATCGATACAAGTTTGCTTGTGAACATTGTAACAAAGTGGTTAGTAATAGGTACACTTTGGAATACCATATCAACAAGTACCATGAGATGATCAAACGGTATCCTTGTACTCAATGTCCTGAAGCATTCTATGATTCACTATCATTGAAGAAACATGAAGATAAACATAATGGAATCAATCAATTTGAATGTTCACATTGTCACAAAGTCTTTGCATCTAAAGCTCTTTGTACTAGACATGTCAAGACAATACATGAGAAAAATGAAGTTTATAAGTGTGACTTGTGTGGTTTCAAAACCTTTCATTCAACCTCAATGACAGTTCATAGACAACAAGTTCATGAAAAGTTGAGACCTAACCAATGTGAATATTGTGAAGAAGCTTTTTATTACAAAAGAGATTTGGAGAAACATGTGACTAAAATACATGATAAGCATACTGTGACATATGTCATTGATGGTACAACTGTCACAGTAGAAACTCAATGAACTTTCTTATTTTTTTTGTTGCAGATTATGGAAAGTGACTTTTTGACTGGGATTGATATAGCCAACTTTGAACTGCCTAAACCATTAGATGTCAAACCTGAAATCAGTGATGATCAATTTATCAAAAATCCATGGACAAGTGTGTCTACTTTAGAGGACTTTTTGTTCTATTGTTGTCCAGAATGTCCACATAAATTCAGATCCTCAATTACCTTTACTAATCATGCTGTGAAACATCATCCCAAATCCAAAGAAAAATTTGGTGATTCATACTTACCAGAGATTGATTTCAATGACGAGGATGACTCTTTTGAAGGTTTGGATTTTGGCAAAGACATCAAATTGGAAGTTGA
Source organism: Oithona nana (assembly GCA_900157175.1). Lineage (NCBI taxonomy): Eukaryota > Metazoa > Arthropoda > Copepoda > Cyclopoida > Oithonidae > Oithona > Oithona nana. The sequence continues at coordinate 139,465 of LT728027.1, forward strand.
GTGTGAACCTAGTGACTATCAAAATGAAGACAATCTAGATTTAGATTCAGATGACAGTGAGACTGAGACTGAACAGAAACTTGCTCAAAAAGATCCCAATAGTGAGTTTCAATGTTATCAATGTGGACATTTGGAACAAGGTCTACAAAAAATCAAAGAACATATACAAGATGTACACAAATGTGCTCCCAAAAAGTATGGTGAACGTTTGCCTTATTCATGTGAGCATTGTGGGGCTGTCTTTGCTAAAGAGAAGGTATGCTAACATTATTTTGACAAAGTGTCCATTTTTTAGTTGTGACATACTAATTTGACATTTTTTTCAGAATTTGTCAAATCATGTGTGTACCAATTTGATTGAGTTGGATACCAAAGAAGGCGAACCCTTGACTTGTGGAAAATGTTCTACAGTTTGTTCTAGCAAAAAAGATTTGGTTCAACATATGACAACCAATCACATCAATGAAAAAAATTTCGGGTGCCCTCAATGCGATTACAAAGCCAAATCTCAATTGTTGATTACTAAACATGTGAGGCGACTGCATAAGAAAGAACGTAAACATACATGCAATATTTGTGGTAAAAGTTTCTTTGAAAAATGGAATTTGACTGATCATATTGTGGCTGTGCATCAAAAAAAGAAACCTTACGTTTGCGACAAATGTGGCAAAGCTTTTTCACAGAAATCCGGATTGAGTTCACACAACACTTTCCAACATCCTGATCCAAATAAGGTACATAAATATTCAGATCTTAATCCATATTGTAACTTGTAGATGTTAATTCTTCTGACTTTTTTTTAGGTACTTCCAGTCAAAAAGAAACGAGAATGGAAAACTGAACCTACTCCTTGTGAACGTTGTGGCAAAATTCTCATGTCTAAATACTCCCTAGAAAAGCATATTTTACATACTCATGAAAATGTCAGACCCTTCAATTGTGAAACTTGTGGCAAAACCTTCAAGTCCAATAGCAATCTCAAAGAACATATATCTCAGGTAAGTTTATTACTTGTCCCAATAATGTTTTTTACCCACATGTCCCAATAGCACTAACATGACTTATTATTATGAGTAAAACATTGGTCAAATACTTTGTTGACCAACCACATCAATGGAGCAGACATAGTAACACCAAAAAATAAGCTCAATGAACCACCCACAGAACCAATCATATCTGGCAATGACAAGATCAAAATCTCTTCTTGGATTTCTTTGATCATAGACCATAATCCAATGTAAATATCAGTAGTGGTTAAGTTCACTTCAAAATGTAAAGGTTGGTCAACTCGTTCCACTCTGTAATCTGTCGCTTTATTGGTTTTGATACAGTTAGTGTATCCATTATCTGCCCATAACTTGTCCCAAATACATTTGAGCTGAGAACTTGTATTACACACAGGGTGATGAACGTGACTAACTATGTCACACTTGGTGTCACAATGATCATATTGTGACAGTACATCTGTCATACATTGAACATTATCTTCCACACCATCTCTATAAATTTTCTCTCTGGCATTCAAATACAACGCAGTGTATTCTTTGCTAAAGTCAATGTATTCTTTGGTTGGTTTGAATTGAGGCCAAGTGGAATCCACAAGACCCAACCAAGTGTTGTTATCCAAGAAGAATAGATATAATCCTTTAGGTTGGTCCTTTGATTCCAAAGTAGGACTTAGGCTCACTGAATAGAACATCCTCATTGGTACTTCATCAAGTTCAAAATTTGGTGAAACGGTGTAGCAGACCCCATTGTCATAGGTTCTAATTGGTTGAACATTGAAAGTTCGATTGATTTTTAAGTTTTCTTCAGCTTTGACTTGGACAAATACATTCATTCCCAGCTTCAATTTTTCATCTGTATTGGTGTTTGTAATGAAGAAATCTTTGTTTAGAATGTAACTCAATTCATCAAATGTTTGATGAAGAGTTGCATTTGGTACATCTTTGGAGAACTTGTCATAAACACTAGTGAAGTTGTACTTTTTAGCTACTGAAAATTTTGTAGGTGGTTCCATACAAAATGTCAAGGTTGGATACTTTAAAATCAAGGCTTCTTCAAAGGTACTTGCAAAAGTTGTTCGGGCTTTGACATAAGCGTCTATTTCACCTTCTAAGTAATATTTTACATAGATGCAAAGTAGGGCAATGTAAAATCCGATTTGTATCATGTATTTGAAATGTGTTCTATTGATAGTCATGATTGTGACTGGACTGCATTCCACAATGGAGTCTTCAAAGGTTTTATAAAGCAAGACGAATTGCCTCATTAATATCTAATGAACCTTTCCTTATGTGTGTGACTTGAATATTGAGAAAGGTGG
>LT728028.1:0-14065 GCA_900157175.1 Oithona nana
GACAACTTTGATTTCACGAAATACAACAATTTTGATACTTCGAAGTACACCAATTTTGATACTTCAAGCTTTAACACTAATTTTGATTTCAAGAAATAAATGCAGTTTTGTGGTTTATTATGTGGTTTATCTTCGCTCACAATGTTGTAAAATGGGATCTTTTTGAATGATTTTCAAACACTGATGCACCTGCGGCGCTGTTTTTACGGTGGTCTTCTGGTCTGGTCTGTCACGCTTCAAATCATCCCCTTTAAAAAAATTGCACTACCTTTTTAAAACAAGACTGAAAATGATATTCAGATCTTCTTTGACCGCGATATATTTTCAACAAATATTATGTATTTTGCAAATGTATTTGAAATGCTAGGCATTTATACATTGTATGAAACGACATCTATGAGATGACGACATCATGACATCATTTAAAAACATCCATTGATTCACGTGTACCACAAATCACACTTTGGCTAACGCACTATGAATACTGTCTAAAGTTGAATCATGCTTCAATAATGATTGAGCATTAATCATTGGTGAAGGATTTGAAGAAGCTGCATGCAAATCATTATTTGAGCTTCGTAAGTCTGTCAATGCTTGAGTTGAAGTGATGTCGATTTCCGCATATGAGCCTTGGTAGTGTTCAGCAATATCTTCCTGATTATTGTTGGATTCTCGAGGGAGAATCGAACTTAGACCGAAACCTGATGACCTGCCTATGACAGGAACTTGATCTTGGTGATCTAATTCTAAGTAGTTGATTTCTGGTCGATCTTCTGCATCCTCTTCTAGGTCTTCGTCATTGGCTTTGTCATTAGCAATTGCACTGTAGGAGGGATTTTGAAACGCAGTTGCAATTTCAGTACTACTTGAAATTGGTATAGGAATAAATTCTTTCGGGATCATTGATTCAGTTTCCTGAAAGAAGAAAAATTGAAATTCAACTCCAAAAGTCTCAAGTATGAAAATTATTACCGAATGAACTACATTCTGCTCTGAATTATGCTGCATCCATTGCATCCGTGGCAACAAAGGGGGTTGTGATGACGTCATAGCTTGTATCTCAACATTGGCATAAGAAGGTGCACTCTCTTGTGGACTAGTAGGTGTTGTAGGACTCCTCCGCTGTTGTGGCACCGGAGGTGCCGAACCATCCCCCGGATCGATCCTACGCCCATTAATAACCGGGCCTACGGCCACTTGTGATCCCGCATCCCGTTCCCTTGAGGCTCCCGCTCGCACCAGTTCGAATAATTGTTGGGCTCGTGAACACTTGAAAAGGTACTGTTGTGGACCCTCAGGACCCCTGCGTCCAGATTCGAAGGTGAAAAATCCCGCCTCGTCCACTCCATATTGGCGAAGATATTTGAAATCCCAAGAAATTGGGTCCTGCTTCAAAAAAATCATGAAAATCCACTTTTAAAACTTGGCACAGTGATTGAAAATTTATCAAAAGTGTCTTATTTGAATTTTCACCAAAACAAGACTTTTTGTAGTGATTTTCAAACAATGTAAATCAGCTTCGTCTCCACTAACCTTGCTACCTTTGCAAAAGACTTCCAGACAAGTCTCTTTAACTTTTATGTGGGCTTTTTCTGGGTTTCCCTGCAAACATAAAATGGAAAAATTTGTGAAATCAGGTGGGGGTCTGAATACTGATTTGGAGATGTTGTTACCGAATAAGGCAAAAGTGACGCATAGTTGACATATTTGGTGAAAAGAAAACTGATAGTGTGTGCATAGTCGATAGTGTTTTTGTTCTGACAGAAATTCTATTTTTTGAGCAGCAGAAGTCAAATGTAAATGTTTAAAAAAGAGAAATTCCAGGGGGTACATAACGTAATATAAATAAATAGTTATTTTTAAAAGTCTCTAAAAATAGTCAAGTGAAAAGAGTAGTCATTGAAAAATAAGAAAGAAAATGAACTTACAGTTGGACCATTTAGTCGATCTACAGCAAAGATGTTAGGATGCACATCATTGATATCTTGCCTCGAATTCAAACATCCCATGTCACAATCAAGAACTTTGCTTAGCTGTTGTTCCCAATTTTGATACTATCGCATCATCATGCTCTTCTTTGTTGTTTAAAGCAGTAGATTCACTGCTTTATTCTTTGTGTTGTATTTATATTTGTTGTCAATTTTCACACAGACAACAGTTGTATACTACGGATGAGGGAATTTATCAGACTGCTGAAGCTGCTACTGCTCTACGCGCTCGCCTCTCGAGTTGTAGTTTTCTCGCTGATCCCATGCATGGGCTTTAAGGAGGGCGCGTTTCCGGTATGTACTTGGAGTACTGCACATACATGTACACTGTGGAAATTGTTACATGCTCTACTATGCCTAGATTTTTTGGTCTCTCTCTTTCTAGACGGAGAGGCCACAGAGGTTGAAGATGTACCGAACCGCCTTCCTTTCTTACTGACGCCCGCCTTACTTTCTTTTGGGTGCTAAAGGAAAGTCGTCTTATCATTCTATGTAAAGCGAGGGATTTTTTGAATGTTCTACTGCACAATCTTCAAGATGCTAAAATAGTCTAAGGAAATTCCCAGAAAAATGATGATTCATATCATTCATCTGTTCTTTCCCAAGTTTTATATAGCAAAACTATTTTCATCCTATGTATAAATTCTTATAAGTATCACAACCCCTTTTGTACTCTACTATTTCCTCTCAAATTAAACAGTTCATAGTGAACACTAAATTGTACTGTATTATTATTGATTTGCCATTAAGTGACGTAGTTCTGGATACTACTAGGTGTTTGACTCTTTCTGTTGACATATGGGGTCTGGTACACTGGCTACACTAAGTCAACATTGGACATTGGAACACACCAAGCTTACTTCTACAATCCCCCATTCATTCTTGTCTTATTTTTAGATCAGCAAGTTTGGTTTTTATTGATAGGCAGTAGTAGTTTATCAACGTTGGTAGCTAATACACAGAAAAACATAATTGATTGTGTACAAAGAGTGATAATGTATTGAGATGATAATGACTAAAGCATAAAAAGTTTGAAAAAACTGAAATATGTTAAGTTGAGATCTTCTTCTGGTTTCTAATCCAAAGCAGCATAAGTTGGCACAATGTCGAGAGCATCCTTCCAAAAGTTGCAATGTGGGTAGCTTCTTTGTGTGTTGATTTCCTTGTCCACCACATACATGCCTAAATTCATGTCATTCTCCTCAGGCAAGTTGCCATTTGTGACAAAGCTGGCAAACAATTTTTGCATGTTGCTCACAAATGCCTTTTCATCTTCGGTTTCGGCTTGATACGTGCCCAAAATGGCTGAGATATCAATGGTAGAATCAGCAATGCCTGAAATAGTAAAATTAGGGTAATTTTGGGGATTTTTTTTTATTGTTTTAAAAAGATTTTTAAAGTACCTTCAAGTGGTCCAGATGATCGTTTTTGAGTGGCAACATATGAATAGACATCAGCAATGAAGTTACTGTTGACATAATCAGCCAATTCTTGAAGTGGGCAAATAGTCCGGATATCAGAGATCATTGAAGCATATTCTTGCCAATGATCAGAGACATTATACAATTTTAATGCTTGTCCAGGAATAGTCACATTGAAACTTCCCAATTTACTTTCTACATGTGTTTCAAACTCGTCAGTATTCGTCCAATCAATCCTTTCCTTGTTTTGTGCAGTCACCTAAAAAAGTTAGGAAAAGGTTGCGTGAGTAATACAGGAAAAGGTTGCGTTTTTTCCAAAAATTTACCTCTCCTTGAGCAGTTGCTCCAAATACCATTGGAATGTTATTGGTCATTCTAAATTCATGCCAGAAATCCTTGGGATGTTGCAAAAGCAAATGCTTATCAATGACCATCCAAGAGTGTTCCTTTTCTCCACTTTGAGGCAGTTCAGGCATGTTTGTATCCCTCCACTCATAAGGGATAGCTTCAGTGATGTCTTCAGCAGTAGCATCAACAAGACACTCAACCTCATCCTCATCTGACCTACAATTGAGTGTACTCAAAATCTTCTTGTTGTCAGTGTTGGCTTGAGCCATGGTCTTGTTCTCATAGACACCTGCACCATTGGACACCCAAGCTTTGGTGAAGAGGTCCCGAGCTGTTGGCACTGCAGTCAAAGCTGTGGCAAGTGTTGCTCCAGATCCTCTAGCAAGCAAAGTCACTTGCTTGGGATGACCACCAAAGTGTTGGATGTTCTTTTGGATCCACTTCAAAGCTGCAATGATGTCACCTAGACCATAATTGCCTGAACTCTTATAGGGAGACTTGTTGGCCAAGCTTGAAAGGCTCAAAAATCCTAGGACACCTCGTCTGTAGTTGACCTTGACAAAGACCATGCTTTGGTTGTAAGCTAACGAGGCTGAAGGCTGCAAAGCTTCCTCTTCATCTTGGCTTAGATCATCTCCATCAATGTAGACTACAACAGGCTTCAAATCAGCATAGACAACAGATGAAGTGTAGATGTCTAGAGTCAGGCAGTTTTCGTCACCATCAGCACCATCTGGGTACCTTCTCCAGCATGAGCCAGTAACGTTGTGGCTATGGGCCTTCAAAGTCCCTTCATGGCAGTCATCTAAAGTGGTCATGGCTTTGGAATGTGTCCATCTCTCTGAATTTTGTACTGGGACAGCATAGGGGATCCTTTGGAAGGAGAATTGGTCATGAGCCTCAACTAATCCTTGAATAGGTCCACAGTTGGTATGTGTGGTCACATACTTTCCACAAGTACTGATCCTTGCATAATTGGTCCACTGGGAAGGAGTAGCAATAGCAACAATAATCAGAATGAACAAGAGCAAAAGTAGAGCTGCAGAAGTAGCTAAAAAGGCCAACTGATGAGGCCTTTCTAGGCCATTGTATTTGGCTAAGCAACTATCTCTGGCTTCAATGGCTTGATTCAGGTATTTACTGTAAGGCTTCTCAGGATCTGTCTTTTCCTTGGTATCTTCTTCAGTACCCTTTTCACCTGTCTCACTGACTACTTTAACTTCTTCCAGTTCTTCCTTGCTTCCTTTGATACCTTCTTTTGGTTCCAAGAGCTCTTCTTTTTCACCTGCTTCCACATCCTTGTCTGCTTCAGGAGTAGTCTCTTTCTTGGTTCCTGATTTGAACACTTGACTAGCCACATTGCGTAGGTTTTGCAATAGACTAGGTTTGGGTGCTTCAGGTTCACCATCAAAGATCTCAGCTGTTCCTCCTTCAGCTGTTCCTTCTTCTCCTTCTTCCTTCTTTTCTAAAAGCTCTTTGGACTCTTCCTTGTCCTCGTCATCACCACCTTCTTCCACATCTTTGTCTTTAGATTTACCTTTGTTTAAAAGAGATTGAGCTTGGGACTTAAGATTATCTAGGAAACCAGGTTTCTTCTCTTTGCCTTCAGCTTCCTGGGTTTCTCCTGATCCTTCTGCTGCAGTCTCTTCTTTACCTTCTTCATCCTCTGCAGTAGCTTTCTCTTTGTCTTCACCTCCTTCATCTTGTTCACCTTCTTCAGCTTCAGCCCCACCTTCTTCTGCTTTCTTCTTCTTTAAGAATGCAGGTTTAGAAACCTTAGGTATCTTGGGCATTTTGGGCATGTGAATATTATCCAAGGCCTCTTTCATTTTATCTTTGGCACTTTTCTCTTCGGTGTTTTCAGTGCCTTCACCTCCTTCCTCTTCTTTGCCTTCTTCGCCCTCAGCTTTGTCCTGAAAACAAAGGACAAAAAAATGAATTAGAAAACTATTTTATTGGATTACAAAGTTAGATGGCACTCCCTAAATATATATTTTTTGTTCTTCTTAGGCGTTCACTAAGCTGTAAGTGCAAAAAAGGCTAGATGGCGCGTCTAGGTTAAAAGCAATCGGATTTTGAGAGAAACTCCGCTAACCACGACTATTGATTTACTTCAATTCTAAACCTCTTTAGACCCCCAATCCAACTTTTGGATTTAAAAATCATAATTTTGCAAAGGAAACGTAGGATAGTCTAATGAAAGAAAATCAATTTAGCAAAGAGGCTACTGTATCATTATGAATCACCCTAAAAATAACAGTTAGGGGATGAAGGGAACGCGAAATGAGATGTGTCATTTGGGTAAATGATAGATTTACATACTTCATTTCCTTCAATCCATATCATTGCTGGGGATGATGGTTCAGAGTCTTTTCAGAGTGTACTAAGCGTGGTTTTCGATCTATGATTGACCAAACAGGGTGGAACAAGAATTACCAGAGATTAGCTCCCTACCTTATAAACGGTCAAATTTCCTGGCCCACCCTGTATGAACACAGCTCTATTATATATGAGGACAGCTCCCTCCCCAAGATTGATTATGCTAAAGGGCTCTAATGTTTGCAGACTAGATGCTAATCAAACTCTAGTCGAATTGGGGAAGAGCAGCTGCTAACTTAATTGTCATTTTGCTACACTGATTAACGAGAATGACGAGTAATTTTCACGCGGATCAGAACAACATCCGTGTAATGACTGAAAAATCAGGAGCAATTTCTCACTGGTCTCATTGGTGAGAATCTTAGTGACAATTTCCTGTGTTTTCTCTTAGAGTCAAGTTGGACACTACTGAACTACTAAAGCATTGACCAGGATTCCTCATTTACTTTGTGGTTTCCTGGGGTGGTAAGTAGTAAAGAAAACACGCGAAAATACCCACGATAAGACAGCCAATGAGCATAATCTACTCTGACAATATACAGTGTGATTCATTTAAATGTGGTCACTTACTTAAAATAACTTTCCAAATGAAATGAATTTTGGTAATAAATAAAAATTCTTCTGGTCTTCGTGTTCGCAATTACTAAAAAAAAATTATCATTTTATGGCATTGGGAGCGAAGCAAACTAAGTTTACTTTCAAATTGAATTTTTGCATCAAAACTCAATATTGGAATTCAACGCTCAATTTTTGCCATTTTTGGCATGAAAATAGAAGTAGACATTTATTGATGATTTCCAAACACTGTGTCCAAGTGTGCGAAGAACCCCCCAAAGAGGTTTACTTCCGTTAGAGCTATAGTAAGAGTAATGGAATGCTGCCTTTACATGTTTCTTTCTCTGTTTTTCTTGGTAAATAATGGGGAAGGTACTTAGAATGGGTGGTATTAAAGCGCAGACACACAGACTACACAGACTGTTACTTCGCCTAACTCCCTGATCTAACTGTAACACCACCTAACCTATCAAATATGCAGAATTATCCTATTAGTCTGTTAAGTCTGAATAGTCTATGAGTCTGCGTTTTGATACCACCACTTAGAATAGTAGTACAAGAAAGTAGAAATGCATACAGTAAATGAAAGTGAGAGTTGCCATCGGATTTTCCCGTTCCACTAAATCATTTTTCGCTACATCTTGCGCTTGCAAACGCATCTACTATCTGTTCTCTTCCACGGGAAAATTACTCTTGTACTGCTGACACAATTTCATGGAAGGTGATGATCTGGCAACAGTCTTTGATACGAATTTCATGAGCACGGATCCGTAAAAAATATATCTCTACCATTGATAAATCATGTCGGATTTGCTTGCTTTAGCAAGCGATGATTATGGTTGCTGCGAAAATGGAGTTGACTTTGCTACATTGTTGGCCCTAATTGCAGGTAAGACTCATCAAAAGTTTGCTCTAATAATAGTAGAAGAAAAAGTAAAAATTGCTTTTTACAGGAATTGCTTTGGCCACTTATTTTCTACGTTTGCAAATCATCATCTTGATGCGTGGCAAACGTTCTTTGCATCCAACTGAAGTCTCAATTTCAAAAGTTTTACAAAATCTGGCCAAATCTTGGGATGAATACCAATGAACGTACCAAGTTGTACCAACGAAGAAAATGCTCAAAAAATCAACTGTAAATATTTCAATGTGTGCCAAAATGTACCGAAAAATGTACCAAAAATAAATCACGATAAAAAAATGAAAGTTTATTTTCACTCTCTCAAAATGAAAGTGTTGTACAACTTGCTTGAGATAATAATTGTGTCCTACGCTTTGAAGACTATCAAGAAGCCATTGCAAACCGTTACACTAATGTCAACGACTCACTGGATTTTTTGCTTCAAGACACAAGAAATTTTTTGGAAGAGCAGGGAAGAGGAGCTTCAGTCTTGAGGTGATATTTGTGCCATTTGGAACATGAAATGGAAAGACTCCAACTCTTACAAAGACTACGTCAACAACAACAAAAGAATAGTCAAATAAATTCTTTGGCGGATTTGCAAGCCTCGCAAACCATAAGTTTGGGAGGATCTGCATCGTCGCATTATGGCCACGAATTTGGATGTTGTGAAAATGGAGTGGATTTTGGAACTCTTTTGGCACTTTTAACAGGTAAGAAAATCTCCTGATACAGGGTGTCCCAACAAGTTTTCTTTTGAATTATTTTTACTTTCTAGGCATTGCATTGGCAACATATTTTTTACGCCTACAAATCATTATTTTGATGCGTGGAAAACGATCAATCAAGGCAGCATCAGAAATTAGCCTTCCAAAAATAATGATGAAAATAGTCACAGACCTTGCAGACACATACGAAACTTATACTAGTGATTTTTCTACATAATATTCTTGGTTCTACTCTATGAAAAAAAATGTACTGCAGTATGCAATTTTCGTCTGAAACATTTGGCCAATAAATGGACTAGAATCTCTGTAATAAGCTTCATTTTTATGAATTTTTGCATTTTTGTCTGGAGTCTGGAAAGTCTCCACAGTGGTAGAAAATCCTAGTTTTTGGTAATTTTTTTTTACTATTTTTTCGGTGACAGAAGAACAATAGTTTTATTGATCCCACAATGATGCAATTTAGGGGGCAACTGCGGGGGCGTCTACTACTGCGGAATGGACACTAAACACAAAAGCGAATTTTGATGAAGGAGCTTTCTATGCTCACTATTCCGCGAAAAAGCAACAAAAAAAATCGATGGCAGAGCAAAGAAAAATCAATAGCCGATAATCTCACAAGCACGAGGATGGAGTGTGCTCATCAGAGGAAGAAAACATTTCTCCGGTTACCAAAGGAAATATGATGCGGCAAAATGTGAGAAATTGCTTTTTGTGATGTGCATATTAACCACAATGAGCCAAAATTCCCTTTTGTGTCCAAATAATAACGGAAAAAAAATTCTCGAAAAAAATCTACTTTAGATCGAAGTAACATTTGAGAATAGAGTGGGCCCAAAATATTTCAAATTGATAATATTTCAAGTTGCAGTACATTAGTACAATTATTTCAATTTTCAAAACAGTTTCCCAGCTAGTGTGTGAAACTGTGAAATTCAGACAAAGACAACAGATGTGCTATGTAGCCTACTTTTGTGATAAAAAGAGTGTTTTATCAATTCTAGTCAAACTCATTATTGATGAGACATTTTCTTCTGCACCATTAACTATTGATGTTGCCTTTGCATTTTTCCATAGAAAAATACAGATTGCAGATTGAGGAGGACTAAGGCATCATCATCATTATCATGTATGGCTAATGGTTTTTTCTAGGTTTTTTTCCCACCATTATCACCTATCTTTACAAGGGGTTCAACCCTCAAATTACTTTGGAAAACAGCAACCATGTTGTCAGCTAGGGAGGAGTTGGGTCTAACTCATTTTCAAGTCTCCTAGTGGTTTTAATTTCCCTAGGACTAATGAGGTTTTAGTCTTCTAAGTATCGCATCAGGAAGTTTGCCTAGTCCTACTGGTTTTGCAGAAGAGCAAACAGCCAACCAGGATAAAAAGAAAACCGAAGCTGAAGAGAAGAAAGATCAATAAATGGTATTTGACAAGGATCCCATCATCAAGTATAATTGACAAGTTTCTTTTTCACAAGAGGAGCTTAGACTAATCTGACACTCACTGGTATATGTGTAGTCTAGGGAAAGTCTCATGTGAGTACAGTACACACAAGTCAATGGATGAACTTTCCTTTTAGTAAGAGAAGCGAGTAAGTAAGTATTGATCTCGTTTTCCTCCCCTTGCTCAATTTGCTCAAACCACCAAGACGACCAGGAGCAGAAAGAGGAGAACGTCGAAGAAATGTAACAGCATATTAATGATCTAGCTTTAGTGCAAAGGGAAAAAGAACCATCTAATGCTAGCCTAACCAACACTCTGCAAAGTCTGTAATTTGTCGAAGGAAATCCTTGCTTTAAAAGAAGCAAACAAAGAATTTAAAAAAGAAGAAGCTGAAATTATGGAAGAAGTGGAAGAAGGTAAAAGTGAAGATGATAAAAAAGGAAGACAACAAAGATGAAAAAGACGGAAGAAAAGAAGGAAGATTACAAAAATGAAGATAACGATTCGGAAGAATTTTTTAACTTTGTGGACTATCTTCGTATACTATTTGCTTTGCTATGCAAGATGTAGATTGACTAATCTTACCTTTTGTTTCTCCCTTTCTTTGGATTTTCCTCGTAAAAATCCAGGAACTTTGGGAGTTTTCAATTTGAATCTTTTCTTTTCTTCTTCTGTAGTTGCTGCTTCTGTTTCTTCTGTTGTGCTCTCTTTCACTTCATCTGTTTTTTCAGTTTCGTCACCGTCTTTTTCATCTTTGTTGTCTTCCTTTTTATCCTCTTCCGTCTTTTCTTTTTCAACCTCGTCCATAATTTCTTCCACTTTCTTTTCAGCTTCTTCTTTTTCAATTTCTAGTTTGTCTTCGGATTTAGCAGGAATAATCTCCGGAGCTGCCGGAGCCTCCGTCTTGACTTCTTCTTCTGTCGACATTGTGGTAGGTGCTTCCTCTACCACAGGAGATTCTGCAAATAGATTTTAATTAATCATCTAGGCAACCAGCCTATTTTTGATGAGGTTATCAAATATTACCTTCTTCTGTTTCCTCCGCCTCTTCAGCTTCGGTTTCCTTGTTATCCTTTGTTGGCTGTTGGCTTTGTTGCAATTCTTGCTGTTGCTGTTGCCCCTGGGGCCGTGGCTTCTTTCGCTTCTTACCTATTTTCAACCAATTACCGCTTTGGCAGCGGCTCCTCTCGACCAACAAACAAAGGGAAAGTCACAAGAAGAAAGCCTCCTCTCCTCACACCTGTAAGATACAAATTATTCATGAGCATAATGCGGCAATATGCAAGGCCATGTATAATGAATTGTCTCATTCATTTCTTGTTTGGGCATCAATATGGTTTGCTGCATTGCGTGCACTACACTATTATTATACGATAAAGAGTTTGTGATTTATTGTAGTACATGGCCTGTCTGGTATAAAGTAATTTATGTAGAAAATTTCCTGTTTTGATTCAGTGTGAATGAAATTTTTTTTCATGATTCTGAATCTGTCAAACATTGTTATGAACACTCTGCTCTAGTCATGATAAGTGTTTGTCTGTTAGCATGACAAAAGGTAGTAGCTGCACAGGAAAGAGTATCAAAAGTGTTTATTTTTGGGTGGTTATGATCAATGGCTCGTGATGGTTGTTGGACCATCTGCCATCTACCAAATTAAAAGCACCCCTATGAGTAGAGACTGAATCTCAGGTCGATACTAATCCTTTCAAATAAGATACACCATCAGTCCATTTAGATGCCAAAAATGCCAGAAATTCCAAAACTGATTTTGACAACTCTCACAGTGAACCAAAATGTGGAATTTTCTTCATAATTGTTTTTTCTTTTATTAGAAAACAGTAAATTCTGCTTTGTTTTCCCGCAAAAATTCCAGCATAATTGATTTCTTTTTTGCTTCAGGACAAAATTACAACTCATTGGAGTAAAATTCATTTTTTGAACAATGGAGCAGAGCTCAGAAAATCGTGAGAATTTTCAAAGCGGATTTTAGAATGAATGAAAGAAAAAAATGGCTCAATCACTAAGACTTCTTTTTCTCTTCTGTTTGCACATTCCAAAAGGTTTCGCAGGAGGCAGAGGAGGCATTTCTTTGCCATCAGATGTTGTGAAGCCAGAGGCAACAAGATTTATGTGGCCCAAGAGCCGACATTTTGTCCCCGACTCACGCTCCAAAAGTTTTCACAATAACAACCTCCTTCTTCCACTTGATTGGAAGCGTAAACACTCCATCTGCACCTTAATGGTAATAATAAGCATAACTGCCAATGCTGGAGACCCAGTGTTGCCCACCCATATGGCGCTTCAGCCAATTTTTGATAATGTCATTAGCATTTGTTTTCTCGCTTTCTATAACTCTAGAGCTATGCATATGCTGTCGCAATTTGCATTTGGAGAGTATGCAAAAGGCAAACACATGAGGGTGGAGTTGGGTCATAAAATTATTTTGTGACATTGCATTACAATGTACTTTTCTTAATTTTGCCTAAACAGACTGTGTATGTAGGGATTTTTTCAAGGTCCTCTAGGCAGTAAAACCACGAGATAGCCCCTACAACTCTTTGTGGTCTCTTTTTAGAACTTTAAGGGAGCCTTGTCACAATGCAGCAAAAGTGGGATTTTGAGTTGAAAAATTCAATTTTCATCAAATCTCAACTGATCTGAATCACTTTGATTTGGTTCAACAATTTTCATTAAGTATTAATTTTTGTCAAAAAAAAAGTCCATTTTGGATCAGTGTGTTTTTGGACACAAAAGTAGGGGTATTTGTAAAGATTCTAGGGATACACAAAGAAGGGTGTGAGATTAGGAGAAAAAAAGTGGGAAAAAACTTGTTTACTGTAATTTTCTCCCTAAGTGAAGAGGAAATTGTGGACAACAGAAAAGTCCCCTTCAGTTCAGACACATGTCAAGCTTTTTACATTTGGCTCCTCTATGGCTCGTGTAAAAACCGTTGTTACGCTATCGTGAGCAATATGAATTGGTGAGCAGGTGATACCCTGCATCAGGATTTGTAGAAACTAGAATTCGACCCTCCTCATGTTTGTTGAAAAGCAGAAAGGCCTTTTCAATAATTGACAGTTTTCCAAAAGAATATTTCAATAGAATATCACAATGAGCCAAATGCAATATTTTTTGTTCGAAAATAAAGTTTGAATTTTTGTGCATCTTCAATTTTTGTATGAATATTTTTAGCACAAAAAAGATAAAAATAAGTTTTCATGTAGGAAAATCGGCTTATTTTTCCATTCTTCAAAGAGAGGAAATTATTTAAAATTACTTCCCATGATTTGGAGATTTTCGAAGCAATTTTCACAATGTAAAACACACAGTGAACCAGACATCATTTTTTTTGCTAGCAGCTGAAAAATCGTCATCATCGAAAATGCTTCAATAAGTGTGTAAAGAGTACGGGCCAATGCACAATTACAATTTAGACACAAACGGAGCGTTGATTAAGATCGAACAAAAAAAGTTTTTGATAGAAACGTGTTCATCCAGAGTGTAGTAAATTACTAGTCAGAAATCCGTAAGGATGACTTTGGGGCATTGAGAGACAAAGGTGCCAATTATTGAGAAAATGTCATAATCATACCTGTCATGTACACACTATGTTAAAAGACAAATTTTTGTCCAAAATCACGATCAAAAGTTCAAATATTTGGGACTATTTTTCGCTAAAATTAATCAGTTTCGACACAAATATGTCCAAATTGACTATTTTCCAAGTGTTTTCATCAACTTGATTTTTGAACATAAATTTGACTTTTGACACACTGTGAGATGCTGGGCCCAACCAGTTTTTTTTTCTAACGTTTGGGATTCCCTGAAACTTTGCTTGAAATGCAGTGCCTCCCCTTGGATTTGCTCACAGTCATTCAAATTGAATTTGTCTGGCAACATCAAAGAAAAGGAAAGAGAGACATGAAGAATCTGGGAATGGAATACGAAGTCTACAAAAGTCTTTTAGTTCAAAAAGTGGATTGCCCAAAGGGATTGAAACGTAGCCAAAGATTCTATTCTCATATGCATTCATTCGCCAATTTTCCGCAAGAAGATTTGCAAGGAAATGATAATGCATTTAATCATCATCAAGGACCTTCTACTAAAATGGATCGACAACACTCACAAAATGGAATTTGGATCAAATCAAAGAAAAACTCATGAACCTCATCCAAGAATTTATCATTGTACAATGTACATATCAAAAAAATTTTTTTGAATAAATTAAAGACTGATTTTTCGATTTTATTTATACTATTTGAGTTTTTGCACCATAAATTGGTAATGTTTAGAGTTACATTC
>LT728028.1:14120-59006 GCA_900157175.1 Oithona nana
TCCGTAAGGATGACTTTGGGGCATTGAGAGACAAAGGTGCCAATTATTGAGAAAATGTCATAATCATACCTGTCATGTACACACTATGTTAAAAGACAAAATTTTGTCCTTTTTACAATGCATTTTTTGGTCAACTAATATTATTTTTTTGCTCCAAAATTAGATATTAATTTTAGATCCAAATTGACTTTTTTCCAAGTGTTTTCATCAACTTGAATTTCTGAACAAAAAATGGATCTTTGACACAGTGTGATGCATAGAAATGATACCTAGACAAAAATGTAGCGTTTCTAATTTTGGACTGGGCCGTAAAGTTGTAATTTTTCCCGAGGTAATTTTCATACTTTGTAGATCGATTTTAAAGTAATCAATGGATGAAATTACAACGTGTCATGTCCAGCAGAGCTACTGTACTTCTACCTAGTAATTAATGGGCAGTCACAAACAACATTCATTTGAAAGGAAACCGGAAAAGCTCGGGTCATTAAAGCGTGAATTTAGGATTTGCACTAACGTTTTGTTCGATTTTAATCAAAAGAGAAAAAGCCGCTACTCATTCTGCAGATTATGCAAATGCAAAACTAAAATTGAAACATGAACAAACTTTTAATTTTCAATTAATCTTCAAGGTTTTTTCTTTGTCTAAAGTTGTTCCAAAAACTGTTCCAATTTTTAAGCAATTTATGAAGAAAATATCCGAATTTGGGTCAGTGTGAGAGTTCTCAAATTGATATTTGCAACTCTCACACTTGACCAAAATGGGGAATTTTCTTCCTAAATTGGTCGACTATTTCAACTTTGAACCGATTGGAAAATCCATAGAAAACTTTTTTCACGCTCCATCTACCATATTTTAACCGGTCCCAATATTCCAAATCAACCATACTGTAGGACCAATTTTCCAAAACAGAAAAAAAGCTTTGATTCAAAAATACTTACAAACTAATGAGGAAGTCTCCCTTTAGTGAAAATCACTTTTTGAACGCAACCAATCCAACACTTCAGCAGATTTTTTTATCGTTACTGACGGAACCAAGCCACCAAAGTTTTGAGCCGACTACTACTGTATGTGAAGCGCTTCTCTTCCGCTGCTGCTAACGCTAATGGGGGAACTTGCGCGCGTGAGCGCACATCCATTGCGCGTGCGCGCTTTCCACAGTCCAGACACAACAATGAAAGCTCCCCAAAAGGGCGTTGGTTTGGTCTTCAAAACCTTTCTTTCTTCTAAAATATTTAGCATCTTAAAATTCCATTTTTACTTGGTAAAAATATTTTATTTTTGTTAAAAAAAATCGGGGGCATTATGGTTCGAAAAATCAATGGTTGAGATCGCAACAAAAAACTCCTCGTGCGAGCTTTCTAAGCAGACGCAACTCGAAGGGGACGCCGCGTCAACATCCCCTTTTGGTTGGCGTGTCCCGTAAAAGCTGAACTTTGGGGGATTTGCATAATAATAGTTACTCTGAGATTTGATTCCCACGTGCTTTGCCATAACCAAGCTTTTGCTCATACTGACACTAATATCCTTGTTCTCTTTTCAAAAAGGCAAATATATCATCAAAATAGAATAGGATCAATGTGTAAATCCCTTATGGATTTACGAAGCATCATTCTATTCCTCTGGTAATCGAAAAGTGAGTTCGGCTTATTTGCGCTTTTTCGCGCTTCATTTTACAATTTTGTGCAATTGGAGCCTTTTTCAGTCTTTTTCACACAAAAAGGTTATTTTGGATCAGTGTGCATTTTCTAATTTTAAAGGATGCAACACTTGTACAATATCGTCTTGAAAGGCCTCTAAGGGATTGCAAAGCTGCATAACAATAGGGAAGTGAAAGGAGGACCTTTTATGGTGTCTATTTTCCAGGGACTCTACAAGGAGAAGTACAACAGATGCCGACACAACTATAAGCTGGTGGATGTAGAGTATAAGGGGGAGGCTGCTACTGAGGAGGAGAGCTGCTTTCTCTTACAGAATATCTTGCTCAGCGCAGCCTGAGGAGCGAAACCTAGAAACCTTTTTTATCATCCTCTGTCGGATCTTTGAAAGGAAACCCAATACAATGCAGCTCTACAGTACTCCCTGAAAAAATGGGACTAGCCAGTCAGGAAATATCTCTAGATGCAGACCAAAGCGGAAATTCTTTTCCCGTCTACTAGAGATTATTGCTCACAGTCAGAGCATTAGCGCTCCACCGAAAACCGGAGTTGCGCTTCGTGTGCGCTCCGGCTGCGTTTTCGAGTAACGCTCCGGGTTGAGTTCCGGGTTGCGCTCTAGGTCAGTTTTTGGAGTTGAGCTCTGATAGCGCTCCAGCAACTGAGCGGCTGAGCGCGACGCTCTAATGGTCTGCTCACAATTTATCCGATGTAGTAATACTCATTCCTATATGGCATCATATCGGGAATGTATGCAAGCATACCCTTTCATTCCGGTGATTATTGATGTTATTGTATGTACATTGTATATCTTTTGGTATCTTTTGGTATCTTTTCTTTGTTGCATTATATTACCTTTGTAATTTGTGATTTTTTACGACTTCAAAAAGACTTTCTAAAACTGGAGTTTTAGCTTAGATATTCCGGATTTCTGAATTTCTAGCATTCGTTGTCACGAAATGAAAATAACTTACGCAACCTTTTTGAAATGCGTTTGCTGTATTTGATTGACAATCATGCATAGTAATGAAGTGCTTGAGATTGGAAAATGAATGTTAATATTCTTTGCAATGCACACCATGACTGTCTATTGCTGCAAGCTTTGCTTAGTATGTAGATGTGAATTCTTCTTCTGTGAGGTAACTAAATGTTCTGATGGTCCACTATGCACCGGTATGTCATTGTCATTTTTAATGTCTGATTTTGAACTATCATCATCACACATCACTATCGTCTGTAATGTAATGAGTGCTTCTCGTATTTCTTCGTACCGCGTTGGGATGGTGGCTTAAAGGTGCGGCTATTGTACGTGAGTGGTGTGTATGGCGTGGATTATGACCATGATGATGCCTGAAATAGTAATTCAGAGTAAAAATTCAATCTTCGGGAGTTAATTATTGAGATTGAGTTAATCACCGATAATAAGCTTTGGGAGGAGGTGGCGGCTGCGGAATCATGCGAAGATCCGAAGAAGTGGAAGGATATTCTGGACTGGAGAGCATGTCATGATGGTCCATAGGCCTTGAATTACTTCCCCAAACGGGCGAATGATTTCGACGATCTTGTCCTCGACTACTTTGCTGCTGTTGTTGTTTCATCCTGGATGGAGTGATTGGTTTGACGATAACATCAGAGTTATTCCCCGACACACCATGATTTTGAATAATCAAAACTTTGCGTTTACGCGATGAATCTGATGAACTGGGCGATTTGACATGGTTTTTATGGTCTTCTAAACCACTTCCCACCGACCTGAAAAAAGGACAATTTTGGCGCGAAAATTCAGATATGAGCTTTTGATAGGTACCTGTGCAATTTGTTTGCGTACATATGTTGAGTATGTGAACATTGATCCAAAAGCCGTTCTCGTGATCCGCGACGTTTCAATTCAACCTCATCGTAGTACCTCTGGTGATTCGGAATCTCCGTTTGATCCATGGCGGATTTCGGACGCTCCGGAACAGGTGTGCGATGCGGAGGAACAGGAGGAGGTACATCTTCATCGGCTATATTTGCAACCTCAACTTCAACCTCAGCCTCTCTAGAGGTTTTACAAATGACCTCGGAGGCTATGGGCGACCTCAAATCCTCTTTAGAAAGCTGAATGGCCTCACGATAAACAGGAGGCGGAGGAAGCTGCTCATGTTCTGACATTGGCGACCTCCAGGAACCTCCGGAGTGGCCTCCGAGGCCGCTTGCGGCCTCTGAAGGATGCATTGGTCTTTGAGGCAAGGAGCCGACAGACAACGTCACTGATGAATCTGGTGTACGTATCAATTGGGCTCCAGATCCTGAACTACGCATCTGGATCATGGTTGATCCATTGGATTTGAGAATCTTTTTGTTGGATTCTCGAGATTCGCGAATAGTTCGACGTTTTTCAACATTGCCTCGCCATTTTCGTACTGCCGTTTTGGCCACCGAATTGCTCTTATTGGTCCTTCGCTTATGCTTCTTGAAAATGATCTCCAGGATGATCAAGCCAACACCACCAACGATTCCAACTCCCACCAGGATGAAAACGCCTCTCATGTTACTCAAACCTGTAAATGTAAACAAACAGTTGACACTTGAATGTGAAATGTAAACAAACAGCTGACAAACCTAAAGTAGCTGGAGAATTGTCATCCTTGGAATCACATTTCACTTCTTTGTTCAGCAAAATCCACTTGTTATCCAAATCCTCCATTTTCCCACTCTCGTGAAAGTCCAAAATGGCCAAAGTGATCTTGTCCGCCCAGGGTGACCCCTTTTGCAGGCCCACCCCGTATCCCGACCTCCCGAACAAATCTCCCGCAGTGATCAAATCGCAATCTCGCGCAGCCTCGAATTCCAACCTTGAGCTGTCCCAAATAAAAGCTTTAAGGACGCCGGACTTGACAGCCTCGATGGCCTCTTCGGGATTACGATAGTGCTTGCCTTCCATGGTTCGGTACATGTTGGAAAGCTCTACTTGTCGACGAAAATACATGTCAACTGCAGAAGCTTTGACTGTGGCGTAGGTGAAGTTCTCCATTGGATTTCTCAGCCTCGGATCATTGATACCAGTCAGACTGGTTTGAGGTTTATCCAAGACCAGAAAAGCCGCCAGATTGGCAGTGTAGGAAGCCACAATTATCATGGCAAATCCGGCCCAAACCATGCCTAAAACTCTGGCGGAAAAACTACGAGGTGTGCCTATAACAGAAAATTCAGACTTCAAATATCAATTTTTCATATTTCCAAAAGTTTTACTACCTTCGCCGATGCCAGAATTGAGCAAGACACCCCAGGCAAACCAGATTGCACTGGTGAAGTTGAGAGACTCTTCTTTTTGAACATGATCTGCCGGTCGACTTGAATCTCGCGTTTCAAATCGGCCAAAAGGACTAAAACGATCCAAAAGGTACAAGCATAGGGCTACCACATGCACGGAAACCAAAACCAGCACCCATAAAGTGGACTTGAATGGTTGTAAAAAAGAAACCAATTGTGAAGCTCGTGGTTGCTGGAAAGAAAAAAATCGTTTTGAACCCTAATGCCCCGACAATTTTTTTTTCCGCTACAATTACCCTTTTCTGCAAAATTGTAATCCCTTGGTACTTGAAAGGCTTGCTGAATTCCATGACTTGAGCACGTTCTGGATTAATGGTTAGTGGGGCCACTATCAAATCCGCGTATTCTTGGACTAATTGTCCAATTAAACCATTCCAGTCCTGTTTCCCAGTTTTGTTATTCCGCTCCAAGCTCCCGTATTCGTTAAAAGACAAATGTAAGCTATAAGTGAAGTTGCAATGGTCCCCAAGCAATCTCAATAAATCGATGCAGTAACCCGAACAACAGGATTTCTGATTGGCTATAAATAAGAAGAAGATTATGATGATGTACTCTGCACACTGTGACACAAGGATGGATTTTGTCCAAAAATTGCTTACATCTTTGGTTGACCTCAACTGTAAGCTCAGTATCGTAATGAGGACAAAGTATTTCTCCATTGGCCACATCACAGGTGTCCCCAGGTTCAAGCAATGGTCGGGAATACACAAAAGGTTTGTCCAGGATAGTCAAGACTTTCAAGTGGGTAGGAATCATTAGACCCGTGGGCTTTTGGGTCATACCCCCGGGCCAAATAATTTTATCTTCGTCTAAACTCAACTTCATTTTTTCGACACTATAAGAGAAGATAAAAGTGCCGAAAAATGTCATAAACTGAAAGTAGAATTGAACATTACCTATTGGAATACTTGTAGTTGCCTACGACGACTTTTTGGGCTGGATTTCCTCTTGAGATTTTCTGCACGTTGACCACTTGATACTCTGCGTATATTCGATCTCCCATCTCATCAAAAGCCACTCTTCCTGTGGTCCCATCCGCCAAAGTTTGTTTACGAATGTATTCAAAGAGTTGCTTGCCTGTATCCCATACAGCACCACTGGTATTACAGTTGGAAGGAGCCTCTGTTACATTTTCTTTCTCGTTGAGCTCATTTAGGGCCATTGCCAGAATACTCCTATTGTAATAAAAAAAGTGGTATTAAAACGCAGACTCACATAATATACAGACTCCACAGACTGAAAGTAATACTGCTGATTTACTTAGGTTATACATAATATAGTTTGGCTATAGTTAGGTTATTATGTTATAGTCTTTGGTGTAAATGGAGTCTGCGTTTTACAACCTCCAGTAATAACTTATACAGATGCAGTTGCTTACAAAGCTTACATTCATGCCTTGCCAAAGGTCGAAGAAAATAATTCAAGTTGCTCAAGCAAAACGAGAAGCTCCGTTTCATCTAGATTGGACAAGTCATTTATATTCACATTCTTTTTGGCTCCAAAATTCAAAATGAGACTTTTTAGGTGATCGTAGTAAAGCGTTTCCAATTTTTGTAACGAGACTAAGTATGTACACAATAGGTGTTTCAGGAATGGGAATATTAATGAACAATGACTTGACCACAATAGATGCGTCTCATGTACCGTGTTTAAGCATCAACCTAAAGCAGTAGATTATAAAAAGTAAGTTCATTTCGGAGGCCATTTTGATGAAGGAATAATACGGAGGCCTGGGCGAGCGGGCAGCATCGGCTTTTTAAAGTAAGACAGGGAAAGAATAATACAAGATGGCCGCCGCCGAAGTGATCTTACTTTAGTAATCAACTGCTTTACACAAAACAATGGTCTATATGACTGATGATCGTTCTTATCTGCATTACAATGAATCTTTGATGTGGCCTTCCTCATTGGCGGCTGCCACCAACTCCAGACCTAGAGTACCACTCGGAACGTTGGGGGCAAGAAGTGCTTGTTCTGTGACTATCCAAACATTGCCACTTCCAGTCATATTCAACCTCGAAGCGTCTCGAAAAAGTTGCTCAGCATCTGATGTACTGTAAAAATATAAGATATTACTGCTGTGCATTTCTCTTGAAACGGAATATAATGGTAAGTGGAACTAAAGAAATGGGATGCTCAGAGGCTTTCTCGACTTTCACCAAGGATGTGAAAACACTGAAAAGCTTTGACACAATTCCCTTTACTTTTCTTTAAAGCTATATTATGACAGAATACCTTGCATATAAAAAGTAGACTCTGGCCTGACACTCCTTGATTTTGAGTAGTGTGTCATAGTAAGATGATTTGCCAGGTTCAAATTCCTCCACTTTTTCCACCTAAAACACATCCCAAAATTAGTATGCAAAGTACATGTCATTTCTAGACAGAAGAATACATTCAAAAGATGAGAGGTTGACGACTATGGTAATAAGAAAGTTAGTGGAATAGGATATACTGCTGAGAGAACAAATGGGGATACTTCACTCGAGAAAAATACTCAATTCTCCTACATTTGACATTGATTGATAGCACAGCAGCTGTTGCACTCTTTTTACCATTTTTAGTTTATGTTGGGAGTAGCAAGGTTGTTCAGTACTTACAGAGCATTGGAACGCTTTTTGCCGGAGCGCCAATGCTCACAGCAATACTTACATCAAGAAATAGTGTAATGGTGATCAACGAACACTAATACGAATACACTAAGAATTTGATAGTATCGGGTAGTAAAGAGAGGTTGGGTGTCGTGCCTAGAAAATTTTTCCGCGCAATTCCGGAATAAAAATAACGACCTGCACCTTGACCTCCTGGTCATCCGTTTCATCCAGATCTTGCGTTTCCGTTTGAAAGCGACCCAAGAGTGCACGACCATCTGTATCCGAGCTGTGAATGAAGACCAATTGGCGGTACTTGAACTGTTTGAGCATTTCCACCCAGACGTTGGCTTGATGGGAGTAGGGCGGAACCGTTCGCATGAATGAAACATGGATATTCTGTAAAACAGCAAGTCAGGTATTTTGGCGCGAAAATTGAAATGTATCACAGTTTTGAGGTACTAAAATGCAAAGATTTATATGAATTTTAGGCACGAAAACTCAAAAACTTTTGTTTTTTGAAAATTGAAATGTTGGAATTTTTGACTAATACATCATTTTTGTCCCAGAGTTTGGAACTTGCATCAAAAATGTACCTTGTCTGAAAATGCACTGTCTCGTGAGCTAATACCAATCACCGGTATGTGGTAAAATCCTGCAGTGTACGAGACAGAAGCTGGAGACAGGTCACCTTTACTTGGTTTGGACACAATAATGGCATACACCTGCAATATCAAGCGGTGGTATTAAAATACAGACTCAGAGACTCATTGTGACAAGTGCATTTTAAAAGGTTTTGACCTCGATCTCGATGCTTACCTTTTTCTGAATGAGCTCACTGCAGACTGTAATGGCTGTCTTGATTGGGTTTGTGTCCATGATTTGAGTGGCCTTGTTCAGGCTCACTCGTCGAGAAAGCATTTGGTGTTCAACATCCTAAAAGAAAGGCAAAAAAACGAATAAAGAACCGTTCGACTTGCAGTACACACTATGTTAAAAGTCCGATTTTTGTCCAAAAATTCAATGTTGACAAAACTCGTTTTGTCACAAAAAAATTCAAATCGACTATTTGTCAAACTTTTCATCAATTTGAATTTTTGGACAAAAGTTGGGGTCTTTGGCACACTGTGTAGTTCACCAAAGAGAGAAGAGGACAAGTCGAAAGAAGGAAGAACGGAAAAATCAATGAGAAATAACTTGGCTAACTTTTTGAGCAAACTTGTGTCAGGCGAAAAGAAATTGGATTGACAAGTACTTTTCACAGATTTTTGCATCGTTCTTGAAATTCTAGATTTCGCTTAGAATCGAAAGGTTTTGCATTTGATATATGTAGGAGAGGTTTTACTTTTGCATTCATTCCATATTCGTGCATATTTTCATACACTTTCATGGAAAGGCATTATTACAATGACATTACCATAAACAACTCAGAATACAGTAAGAAATGTAAATTGTAAAGTTGAAAGTAAGATAACACTCTCGCAAAAAAGCCTCCGGATGCATTTTTAAAGAGACTTCTTTGAGTTGAGTCCCTCCTTTTGCTAAAATTAGTACGAAACTTTATGTTATTTGGTACTACTCGCAATTCTACTGCAACGTTCAAGCATTAGTTCCACAGTTTTCAAACTAGCTTGCAAACTCAACCTATGAGGGGTCAGCCTCCGAGATCATAGAGGCTAAAAAACTTTACTAGAGATTTTATTGAAAGTCTAAATCGTTGCATATAGCCTCATCCCTTTGGTGCAGAGGTCTTGGATCGGCCTCCGCGGCCTCCGAGGCCTCCGAGGCTGTCAACAGATATGTGCTATTATTTTGGTAAGTCAAATAATCCAAAAAAATCATTTTTCGAAGTCATTTTCATCTCCAAAGTTGCTCAGCGACCTCGATTTAGGGGGACCATATGACCTCAGATTCGACCTCCGAGGCCGCTCGAGGCCAAGTGTTGTAAAAATCTTTGCTGATACTAAGTACTAGTCTTGCTTACGATTTGTAAACATTCAAACTGTCAAGATGACAAATGAGGCATTCAAACTTTCGTCTTTGACAAAAGTTTTTCAATGGTGTAAATTGGGAGTGAGGTGTGATTCTCGCACCAAGTAAACTTACACTTAGAACTTGAGTAAAATAGAATTCGACTCCTGGAGCACCACTTAGTACACCACCAATGGTGTATTCTGTCGGATTCCCTTTGAAAACTTCGAAACTGTGATTTTTATTCTGGTCACTGTAACTGTTGTAGGATTTTTTATCACTTTTGGGCGTCCAACGATCACGAGTTCCCAATGAGCCCAAATCCAGAGGGCTGCGTTTCTCCAAAGACAACACAGGAAGAAAAAGGCAACATAGGACGAGTAAACTTGTCATCTTTCCTCCTGTGGCATTACTACTGTGAGTGTGTCTGAGGATCTTCTAAAGGACGAAGAGCACAGCGGCCTCAACTGTTGTGTGAGGCTCGCAGGCATTAACATCGACTATGAAAAGTTTGTTATGAATTATATCTACTCTTTACAGAAGTTCATGACAAAGTCGGTCACGGCGCGGCACGGCGGCGTGTCATTGCCTAAGATCAAAACAAAAACAAAGTCGGTCACGGCGCTGCACGCATAAGATTCAAATTTCTAGTGATTCCTGAATTTCTTTTCAAAATTTTCAATTTTGATAATAGTAAATTATTGTTAGCGCAAAAATTCAAGCATCTGTAGCTCACTTCGCTCGCTTCTTTTGTAGATGCTTTTCTGCGTCCCTTTCGAGGCTTAGCTCGTCCTCGCTGCTACACTGAGCCTCCGTGCCGGGCCTGATGATTGTAAATGGGTCCTAGTCCCATATAAACATGTCATTAATTGAAAATCAGCAACGCTTTCTTCCCCATCAGCTTTCCATAATAATCAGGAAAAGGTACACAAATCAAGGAAATGAGCCTTCTGGCATCAAGAGATTTACAAAGATGAAAGATCATTACATAGGCTCTAAAGCAGAGGAAAGGCCTTCGAAACTCTCTTCGCTCTGCCTTGACTACTCCTTCTTCAGCATCCAAAGCTTTCTTTTTTCCCTTCTTCTTCATATGAGGAGCTTTCAGTACAAAAAGAAAGCAGTCTCTTCTTCTTCCAAGGGGGAGGGCTTAGACAGCCTAAAAATATACTGCCTTGAAAAGATATCTTGTACATAAAGTACCCCCGCCAACGTAGCACCCATCCAGACATTCTTTTTTATGGAGCTCAAAAGTAGTAAAAAAGTTTCTGGAAGCAGGAACACTGCAGATTTTCTCCTTCATAATGAATGATTTGGGAGCTTAGACAAAATCATAACGACGGTCAAGGCGCGGCACGTCGGCGGCCAAAAAACAAAAATAGTGTCGGTCATGGCGCGGCACGGCGAAATGACACAATTAAGATTTTCATAGCCAAGATAACAATCTTTTTATTTATTCGTCTGCGATGACGTTTCCCTTTTCGGAGACATAGACACCATCCAAAAACTTTCTGATATCCTTGTTCTTGACCGTGGTAGATTGTTGAATAAGGGCGGCAGATTGGCTGACGGCTTCGATGGAGTTTCCGGTCAGGATCAATTCGTCCTTTTGCTCCTTTGAGTTTTCACATTTAACGCCATCGTGCATCCTTACGCGACGAGTGTACTTTTCTCCCAAAAAGTTACGCACTTCGACCAAAGTGCCACCTTCGGAGATAGCGCAGTTGATGGGGAAATGGGCATACACGGCCCTCATCTTGTATTTGTATCCCTGAAAATTGACGAGAAAAGTTTGAAATTAAGTTTGAAATTGTTTCAGAGTCTTAGTATGCGCTCGACTATGATCCAGTCAGGCATGTGGTACCAAGGAACTATTTAATCTACGCTTCTTAGAAAATGATCAAGACGTGTTGCTAGTCAAGATCACTCACCATAAAGAAGCGAAATATTTTTACACAATAATTCGTGAAAACGTACCAGTTTTGCCTTATTTAGCTGATAAGTAGCGAAAAGTAATAAACATTACTTTGGATCGGTATTTTCTCTTGAATCATACAGTGTAAAACCGTTGCATTTTACGAATTTTCGAGTAACTTTGAAATTAATCGCAAGTTCGAAGGATTATTTCATGAAAAATTGAAAGTTGTCATTTTTCTCATGAAAGTTGTTAGAGTAAAAAATCGTTGCGTTTTCACGAATTATTTTTTGTCGAATCACAAGGTTTGCTTTCAAAGCTCATTTCATAGAAAATCTTTTGAAAATTACTAAGTCTGATGAATTAAAGCGAGTCTTAAAGGACTTAGGTACTTGTCTTACCTGGGTGACACCTTTGCAAAGGTTGCTGATGTGGGAGCACACTGTCCTGACTGCGGCCAACTCTTTTTTCTTGCCGAACCATTTCTCAACACGAACGGTCTTTTTGTCAGGCATGGAAATGTCGACGGCCAAGTGCTTGAAACTCTTGATCAAGGTTCCTCGGGGGCCTTTGACTGTGACGACGCGAGATTTGACACTGGCGTCGACATCTTCAGGAATTGTCACCGATTGGTTGGTGTTAATCACCTTCATCCTGAAATCAAAGGATAAAATGAAGTCTTAAGATTGAATTCATGGCGAAAAAATAGGGATATGACTAGGGATTTGAGGGATATTTGTGGATTTTGTAGTAGAAAATAAAAATTCTTACGTTCTCAGAAGGTATAGCTGACGGAAAAGGAAGAAATCAGCTGACTGACGACCATAACAAAAATAGTGGCCGATGCGAAAATGAAGTCAGCGTATATGATGGACTAATAAACCGATTTATATTTTTTAAAAAAAGAGATAATCTTAATAATATCGTTGATTTAAGAATTTTTTAATTTTGAAAAAATATATTTTTGTTCGTTTTCGTTTTAAATGAAGTAGTCGGAATGTTTTCTGTTGGTTTTAACCGTATTCACGCAACCTTTCAATAACGATTCGAAAACATCAAAGCCAAAGGAAAACATCAGGACAGAATTGAAGGTCATTTATGTAACTTCAAAAAGCTCAGTCACTTACTGTATGTCAAATCACTAAAGTGTGAAAAGGGTGAAAAGACAAAGAGGAAATTATTCCATCAGTTGAGATGCAGCCGTTAAACATATTAGTGATCCTAACCTTACTAGTTACAAAATATGCTACTTCACAACACTACATTGAAGAGCTCAGAAAATCAATGAATGGTTCAATCTTCATCAAAGGAACATTAGAGTATGAAAAAAGAAGAATGGTTCATAATGCATTGTGTGAATCAGTGTATCCAGATTTGATTGCTTCGCCAAAATCAACTAAGGATGTCTCAAATATTTTGAAAATTACTGACAGCTATGATGTACCAATCAGTGTCAGAAGTGGAGGTCATAGTTACACTTGTACCTCAATAAAGCAAGGTAGGAACAAAAATGTCTTCCATAAGATCACAATCTGATTATCTGAAGCTTTTTATTCATAGGTGGAGTGCATATTGACCTTAGAGCAATGAACAAAATTGAGCTCTTGTCACCTTACTTAGCAATTTTGGAACCTG
This sequence comes from Oithona nana, assembly GCA_900157175.1. Classification (NCBI taxonomy): domain Eukaryota; kingdom Metazoa; phylum Arthropoda; class Copepoda; order Cyclopoida; family Oithonidae; genus Oithona; species Oithona nana. The sequence goes on from LT728028.1 coordinate 27,198, forward strand.
GCAGCACTTGGAATGATGTGCTAGACATCATTCCTCCGACTGATTTTACAATGCTTCATGGCCAATGCAGGACTGTTGGTGTTGGTGGATACATAGTTGGTGGTGGAGTCAATTTGGTGGGAACCTATGAAAAGTATGGAACTGCAGCAGAAAATGTTGTGAGATACACTTTAGTCACAGCTAATGGCACAATATTGCAAGTCTCAGATGGAAATACAACAGTGGTACATCCCAATAGTCCAGCTTATCAGATCAAGGATGATCATGGCCTTAATTTTGCCCTCAAAGGGGCTGGTTCTTCAATGGGAATTGTCACAGAATTTGAGTACAAAGTCTATCCAGAACCCGAAACATTGCCAACATTGGCCTATGTTTTCATTGAAAATGCCAAAGATCTGGAAAATATCGAAAAAGCATCAAAAGATACAAAATATCAAATATCAATTTATATTCCCTACCTCTTTAGGAATATGAATGTAGGTGCACCAAATTCTGCTGCATTCAAAATATTGCCCAAGATTCTAAAGCAAATAGCTTTCAAAGGAGTTGAACCAGTAGTGATTCAAATGGTTGATATGAGTCCCAAAGTGGGACGAATAACAGAAAGAAGAAAGGCCTACACCTTTTTGAAAAGTTATGGTATCAAAATTGCTTTGGATGGGATATTTGCTGAGATCATCCCTAACAATGCTCAAGATTTAGGAGATTATGAACACCTCTACTTGACAGAAAAAGAATTCAAACACCGTGGGTTTCAAGCTATTTCTTCTGCCAATATGCTTGGTATATCTTCATTGCAAACCTTTGAAAAATTCCTATTGCATCACCCAATTTTTGGACTTTATAATCGAGACTCAAAAATGAGTCTGGAATCAGGCTGTGAATTTTGTTTCTTCGTCATTGTTGCATCCAATCGGCGCCCCAATCAAAATATTCCAGTGGTGTTGAAAGGAACTTTTCAATATGAACTCTCATGTTTATATCCAAGAATACGAGGACCCAAATGTTCAAAAGTGTTGAAAAATGTCAAAGAAAATCTGAGACACAAAGCAATGCAAAAGGGTGACAAACCTTTTCAATACTTGAACACACCATCGTGTGATCTGAAGGAAAGTTTCAAAGACAGATATTTTCGACCTGGAGTTTATGAGAAACTGCTAAGAACAAAAAGGTATTGGGATCCTAAAAATAGATTCAATCATTGTCACAGCATTGGAAACAATAACGAAGACTGTTGTCCTATATGAAATCTCTTTGAAATACATGATTTTTGAGAGAAAGTATTTTGACACTTGGGAAAAAATTGATAGTTCAGTCATGTCATACACAATTTTATTTGGATTCTTTTCAGTATGTAGAAAAACAGGAAAAAACACTCTCAAAACATAAAAATTCTAATCATCAGAATCTGTTTCAGAATCTTGATGAAGCATCAACCGTTGCTGATGTGACGTAAACCTGGTAGGACTAACCAATGCTGCATAACTTCGACTTTCACGCATATGTCCATTTGATGACGATGCTTGATTCAAAGCCACTAAACTTGACCCTCCCCGGAGCATCCGGCGGTTAGCCATCCGGGGTGAAATTGGCCTCAAAACGGCCACGACTCTCTCAGTATGTTGATCACGCAAATCACTATTGCCATTGATGTCACCATTATTATTGTCTTCATTATTGTTTTCAACTTCTACTGCTAAGGGTTCGGGTGATTCTGGGTATGGTGGGGGTGGCTCCGCGGCCAAGATGTAGGGTGGTGGCATAGGTAGGTTAGGCTGCAAATCGGCCTCGTTTCGAGCCTGACAGCTACTGACATTTCTTAGAGATTCAAAGTAGACGTCCAGATCTTCCATGGTTACTGGAAGGCTATGAGGTTGTCCGGCAGAACCTCGAGGCCAGCCTCGATCTCGGCCTAGGAAATTGGGTGGCCTTAGCCAAGGTTTTTCAGTCGGGAATTGACACATGAGAATGATGACGACACAAAAGACACAGGTGAATGCCACTGCGCAGCCTTTAAAAATAACATTTTAAAAATCTGATAGTTCACCAATGATGATTTTAGCTTACCAATGACAGCGACAAGATGACTATTTGACTTGTTTCTATGGAACTTTCCGGATTGCTCTATGCCCAGTTGGTAATAATACCGATTGGATTCAATGTATGGTCGACAACAATCTAATAGCACTGCACAAGTTGAATCCAATTCCGGATCGCAACAGTGTGATGGGTCAAGACAACGGGCTTTTTCGCCACATCGTAATTTGCCTTCGCACCAATTCTGTCCACATTGGTCAATGGTCTCATCAGACCCATCCGGACAATCTTTGTATCCATCGCACTTAAATCGGCTTTTTATACAGATATTGTCATTAGAATGACATTGAAACCATCCCGAATCGCAAGTACTTGAACCCACCGTCAGTGTCACGGTTTTGGGTTTTATGTTAGGCACATCATCGACTTTCTTTTCTGCTTTGCACGTATACGGACCATTGTCCAAGCTGCTAATGCTGTCCATGACCAATGACGTTTTGCCATTTTGTAAGGTAATATTGGTATGTCTGCCTTGGGAATGGGGCAAGTACCACACAAGAGTGTATTGATCAATGAACTGATTTCCCAACAATTCACAAGTCAATTTGAGTCTCTGATCAGGCGGCCAAGACAGGTATCCAGGAGTAAAATTGGCAAAATGTTCAGGGTAAATTCGTAATTCTGCATTTACGAATGTCAACAAAGCTGGAAAAGATCATCCAAATGATCACAATGTTGAAAAGTTTGTCAAAAATTCGAACTTACCAAAAATGTATACAAACATTTTTGAGCTTCTGTCGATTTGACGAGATTTTGGGGATGTAAAAGTTCTAGTTGTAGTTTCACGACATTTTTGAGCTATTTTTTCATTTTTGGCAAATAAACAAAGCAATGCTCAGCGCTGCCAGATTTTATCACTGAAAACGCCAAAAATGACTTTGGAAGGTTGCGTGATTGTTGCCAAAAGAATTGTTGCGTTAGATAATCTTTTATTTGGATTACTCAGCTTCGTTTCGCAGCGCTGTACTGTCTGCTCACCTAGGCTGCTGAAAACTGAGATAGGCTGCGCGGCCAGCCCGCAGGTACTTCACTACAAAAATAATCAATGGAGAACTTTTAGAAATTAAAGAATTTAAGCCAAAATGGAAGCTTTACCAGCCATTTCAGAAGTGCTTTGTGAAGGCTGGATGGTAAAGTCTCCTCCGGTTCCTCCAGTGGAAACAAAAATTATCCCTGGATATTCTTTATTTAAAGCGGTAAGATACTAATTAATTTCTTAATCTTTTGACATTTGAGATTTTTTTTAAATCGTCCCAACAAATTTTGCATTGTTAGCTTTTAACGAAAATCTGAAAATTGCGAGATCAGAGTTTAGGATTTTTTTTTGCAAAAAGTTTGAAAGTTTCAAACTATAAGCGCGAGCAAAGGTTAAAAATCTAAGATAATTACAAAGGCTGGAATGGCTCGAATGGCTCGAAAGGCTCGAAAGGCTTGAAAGGCTTGAAAGGCTCGAAAGGCTCGAAAAGCTCGAAAAGCTTGAAAGGCTAAAAAAATTATTCCAAAAGAATAAAATTATTCCAAAAGAATAAAGTTATTCCAAAAGAATAAAGTTATTCCAAAAGAATTTTTTTACAAAAAATTAAAAAATTGAAGTGAGATCTGCACTGCTTTGCAACAATGTTAACAAACTTCCACGAATTTTTTCGTCTTTTAAAAGATTTTATGTAGGTACTTTTTACACAATCTAAATCCTTATACAAAACTTGTTGGGTATGTAGGATATTTTTTGATCAATGGTCTTTTCGATAAAAGTTGGATATCGTCAATAATCGAGATGATGTATCACTAGCTGTCAAAAAAGATTTGAATTTTTGGAATAAGAAGGGAATAATTTTAATGCATAATGTTGTCATTTTTGGCTTGCCGCTTACTCATGACCAGTTCCATATCATCATCCCACGCGTTCCCACAGTTTTAGGCTAGTCGACATAGTCGTGTGTGCATTACTACTTCAACAATATCTAACTTTCACTTCCATTACCCAGAGGCCTGATTAGCACTTGTTGATGAAAAGGTTTCACGACAAAATTACATGCGAAGAAGAAGGAAATTTCCATCTTTGTAAAGTCATAAACTCGAGCTTCAGTCGTGTTATGTCAGTGCATCAGTAAACAACCACATTTCCTCTAAAGTGAGGTAAATGACTTTGTCCTTTTCAAAGTTAAAATAAAACCATTCATTTGGTACACTTTTGGTGACACACTTCGCTCTATGTTTGCTTAGTAGTTTGTCAAACAAACCCTATGACGTTGAGTGAGACACTTCCAACTCAACGATTCATATTCTGTCCTCATTTAGACTTTAACTGAATGAAGACCTGAAGGTACATAATTTTCGATTGATTTCTACAGATTCTTTGTAGGGTGTCCCAACAAGTTGTCGACAAAACTAGACCACTTTTGACCACACTTTTTTTTAGCAGATTTGCACCATTTTTTAAAAGATCATTTTTTTGGACCACTTTTAGGCCATATTTGGACCCTAACATGTTGTGCCACCTTTTTACTGTGTAAGATCATGTAGGGTAAAACAAAAGTACAACCAGGTAGTGAATGAGCTCCCCACAATTTTGTGCCGAAGTGAAATTGCGGCTTAGTAGCATATGACTTCCCCTGATATCCATCATGTTGCACCCCCGCTGCTGCTGCGGCAGCAGCTCCAAAGTCTGTTTCTCAAGAAGCCTCTCCTGCAGCTCTTGTTGAGAGGAAGTGAAACTCGTTTTTGTGAACTTCAAATGATGATGACAAGAGAGGAGCAGAGCAATACTTGCTGCTGCCTGCAAGAGGTCATGTGACTTTTGTACGTCTCTTATTCTTGCAGAGATGGCGACGGAGATGGTTCGTTTTGCAGCAAGGTAAACTACCGCGCCAATATTTGCTCAATTACTTCACCGATGAGACCAAAAAGAGGCTGAAAGGATCCATTGCACTTGACGAATGTGAACAGGTACGTCATGACCATAGTGTTAGAAAATCAACCCAAAAAAGTCTTATTTTACAACGTTTATTTCCGCAATTAAACCCTAATTCCCCCACCCCAAAATCAAATCACAAATATTATTTTAAATGATATTTTTTTATGATTTTCACTCATTGTGTGTCTGTCAAATAAAAGTAACTTTCGACTCAATCAGTTGGTCTTGAACATTTGCAGGTTGAACACGGTCTGGTCGACCGCAAAGGCAACTACGACTTCATGTTTAGCATCAATACCCGTTCACGCATTTATTTCTTGGCAGTGGACACAGAAAAAGAAATGGATACGTGGGTCAACATGGTTTGCAAAGCCTGTGGCCTCAGAGATACATCTGAGGATGAGAAATCAACACCTGAAGATTCCTTTAGTACAGCTTCACCAACTATCATTACGTCAAAACCTATTTACGCAAATGCTTTACCACCTCCACCTACAGTGACAATGCCTCCACCGCAGCAGTCGGTCAACGCGTCACAGAAACCGTCAATATCATCGCCTTACATTCATATTTCCGAGTGTTTTTCGGGAAAACCTCCGCCGCAGCCTCCACCGAGGTTAAAATCTATTGATTCTACACGTCATGATTCCTCAACGGATGACGAACAAGTAAGTTGACTTCCGACTTTGTTTTTGTTTTGATTTTTACCGGTGACGCCCCGCCGTGTCGCTCCATGACCGACTTTGTTTTGATCTTAGGCGGTGACGCGCCGACGTGCCGCGCCGTAACCGACTTTGTTATGATTTTTTCCCCTTTTTTTCAGATTTACTATTACATGCCTTCAGCTGTGAACGCTTCAACAATGGATCGCAATGGGAAACCGTCAATGATAATGATCCCTGCAAAAAGTTATGAACAACCTTCTTTGGCTTACATAGACCTAGATTTGCCCAAAGATGATGAGGTATTTACACCGCCTAGCAGATCTACGGCAGCTTTGAAAAAAGCTCGAGAAGAAGAATCCTCTACGATTTACAAAACTGTTGACTTTGAAATGACCAAAGCTTTTAACCAAACCCGAAAAGATGTGGAAGAGAAGAGACTTCATACAACAGAACAAAGAAACTAAATCGTCTTTTTTCTCCCATATTTTTATTGTTGATGAACAATAAAACGTGTCAGCTTTTATCATATTCATACTTTTTCTGGCCTTTTTTACAAATTCATTCATCTGGCTAACCAGGAGAGATAAGTACCAAGTTACTGTAAGTCCTAGTCAGATTAAAATAAGAATAAAAAGAGTGACGTAAGGTTGCGAGAAATAAACTTTATGTTGCGCTTGTTCCGCATCATTTTTGGTACATCTTTTCTAATCTATTCCTGCTGATTGTATCGTTAAGTTTTCAAATATTTTCAGGTCTATCGTCTGTATGCTCTGGTCTGATTGGGTTGTCAAAACTTGCGCCTGCATTCATGTACATAGTTTGAGACTTCAGACTAGTTTGATACAGTTGGTCAAGTAAAGTTGCCGATCGGATCATAGCTTCAGTTTGATTAGAGTGCTGATAAGAACTTATGATCTAACGATCTCACGATCTAATTTTTGCATAATTTGATTGGTCGATGCCGTCATTCATCCAGCTTACCTACGAAAGTAGGTACTTAATCTTGGATATTCGCTAATGTGAACCATAGTCCATAAATATTTTTTTTGGCAATGAATGCGTACGTAACCACTTACTGAAGTCTTCTAGACAAGTCTCTTTGCTCTAATTAATTTTAAAAGAAGCGAGGTATTATTGTATTTTAAAATTAGGTTCTTACTTACACGAGCGATGCCTTCATTTTTAATTCATGAATTGATTCATACCAAGGAACCATAATAACGAATGACTGCGTTAAAGCTGGAAATCTTTTGTTTTTGAGTTTGATGTAACTAATGTGCGAGTGTGGTTGAGTTAGCGTTACGCCTCTAATCTCTATCCAAGCAACTTTGATACCATGGAAACCGATGGGATGGGAACCTTTGTTTGATTCGTTCAATTGACATTCAACAGATTCTAGATGAGAAACTCTCAAGTCATAGAGCCTTTTAATTTCTATTATTGAATGACGGCAGCTTTTTAACCAACCTAAAGACCAGCTAAAGCCTCACCTTTTCGGTTACTTGTAAAAGATAGAGGATGGTTTTAGTCCGCCCCTTTGCTACAGTGCATAAACTTCTATACATATTTCTTCTGACGTAAAGTCTGCAAAAGGAGCTTACAAAGTCAAGAATGTATAGCATTTCTTTCATCTCATCAACTTTGCCGCCATGTTTAGCTCGCATTCTTTGACAATCAAAAGACCTTCCTTATGCATCTTTAAATCTAACTATATATTTGTAAGCCCCCTTTTTGTCTGTCCTTCTGTGTGTTCCCTATGCATGGCCAAACCAGTAAACCAAGGGGGTACCTCGCAATGTTGAAGAATACTACCAACTTTAGAGTTCATTTTCATTTTTCCAGCAACTTGTCTGCTGAAGCAATCAGTCTTTGATTCTATTTGAGGAAAATTGAATTGAAAGTTATTGTGCCACAGACAAGGGATACCGCAGGGATATGGCATTGAATACTAAAGCTGAAACTCAGACCACAAGTTTAGAGCACATTCAAAAATGCATAAGGAAGGCCTTTTGATAATTTGATATCTAGAAAGTTCAAAGAAGTAGATCTAAATATGGCAAGTTGCGAAACGTGTAGTGAAAGAAATGTGATGCGTGTAGGTGGTAAAAGCTCCTTTTGTAGACCCTACTTTAGAATAGAAATATAGAAGTCATGAAAGCAGAGTTGAAAGCATATTTTTGGTGCTAACTTGAAAGTTTAAAAGGCTCGTTGGTCGTGTCTAAGGGGTTTTTTTAAAGGTGAGCAGCAAAAGAAACAAGATTGAAAGTTTCATTTCATAAGCGCGAGGTTGAATCAAAAAATCACAAAGTGTTGGACAAAATGGACCCAAACTGTACAAAATGGACAATGAGGACAAAATTGGACAGAATGGACTGAAATGGACAGAACAAGAAAAGTGATATGTAGATTGTACAACTAGAAGCTCGCGCTTAAAAATATCCTCTAAAGAAACTTTTCTAAAAGACATTTATTTTTCTCTGACATTGAAAATGAGATCACATTACAAAAATTACATTACATTCATTTATCACATAAAACCCATAAAACATTTAGGGAACTTCGGAACTTTCCAAAAATCTTAAAACCCAATTGTGTCTGTGATTATCTTGATTTTTGAGGTACGAAGTGAACTGATAATGAAACAAAAAGAAAAAGTCAATTTTTGTATCCAACCAAGTTGCAAAGAGTGTTTCGAAAGCAGGATCCAGTCACGAAATAAATGGCAAAATTGCTTGAACAATTGATGACTTGGAGGAATTTGATGATGGGAGTGAAGTAGATAAACCAGAGGGGAAAGCCCATTTTATTTTTATCCATGCAGTCCAAAATGACGGGTTGCATTGCAGCCTCGTAACTGAAATGAATAAAATACAAATTAGTTCCAAGGGACAATTTAAAAGTTTAATGCTCTTTGTGTACCTGTTAGCCATTAATCTTGGCGCATGACAAATAACAAACATGATAACGGTGCAAACCAGGATCAATGCCATATTTGCTTCTCTAGATTGGACAGCAGATTGAAGTTTTCTCTGAGCCACGATTCGTGCACGGTTAAAAGAAAGTTTTAACCTGAAAGAGATCAAAGGGAAAAAACCACGATGGATTAAGACTTTCTTCTACAACTCCAAGAAACTGCAGTAGCTCTTCTCACTAATTTAATTTTCCCATTAAGACCAAGAAAGTTTGAGGAGGAAGAAAATAATAATTCTTACCCAGGTTCACTTCCCGAATTACTTCGGGAATTGCGTTTGCTGGAGTTTTGACTTCCAACAGCCAAAGTGTTACCATTGGGTTCCGGTGTCTCATCTTGAACTAAGTCATTCATTGGGATCATTTCTGGATCAGGATTTATTATGATGGAGGGAATGGAACGTCTTATTCCGTTGGATCCATTTCCATTGGATACATTTCCATTGGATCCTTTTCCATTGGATCCATTTCCATTCACCATTGTTGAACAAGTAACAATCTTGGATGCTTCAACATCGTTCAAGATCTCATCTTCTCCATTGTCAGTCCCTTTGATGATGTCTGGATTTTTGGTATCATTGGTCAAGGCTTTGGCTTCAGCCTTGATTTGTAGTCTTTTGTGTCTATTCAGATTCTTCCGGACTTTTCTTAATCCCAGAAAGATCTTGACGCTAAGAAAAACGAGCAAGATAAAGGGAACGATGACCGTTGTAATGGTCCAAGTCCAGTGAACGTATCCGATGATGTACTTGCGCTCCATTCTCAAATCTGTGACGTCTAGAACTTTTTGGGCAGAATAGATGGTTCCATTGACCGTGCAGTTCCTGTAAACAAGTATTACAGGGTGCGGATTATGTTTTGATCCATATTTGTCGTTCGCTCGCAAACTTTTCTTAGCTCTAAACTTGGTTCTGACTACCACAAACATGTTGGGACACCCTGTATTATGAGCAAGATGCTTCTGTTCTGGCCTACTTATTTGAATATGAATACAGCATAGAAAGGAGAGCATTACACATTTTTTGCCAAACAAAAGTCGAAAGGAAAAATGATTCTCCTATCCAAAGTCCAAGCTTTTGAAACAGTACTGATGATACAGCAAATCACAATTTGGATTGTATCCTTACAAAGGATGTACTGCTGATTCAGCAAATCACAATTTGGATTGTTTCGAATCTACAGTAGAGTTCCGATTTAGTGGAAGGTTTCCTTACCTCCATGCGTATTCCGACTCGAAAAACCTCGGAACATTGACTGCAGTGGCTGCCACAGTGACTGGTACAACATAGTAGATGTACCGCATCTGAGAGGCCATGTTCATTTGGTGGTAGTTGTGTGGCGAGCAGACTGCCAAGTACCTCTCAATGGCTGTAGCCACCGTCATGTAGATCGATCCCACAAGACTGATACGATACAAGGGGTAATGGAACCAGGGGAAACTGGGTAACATGAATTTGGGGTAAAATCCTTCAAAGAAGGAGGTACGGATGGTATCCAAAATGGCGAAAATGATATGAAGTGAGTCGTACACGTTTTGTCCTGAAAGATGAAATATGAGTGTTAGGACGCAACCATGGACTTTTAAAATGGATTTCAGTTGTGATGAGATTAATTTTTTTTATAGGGGAAACAAGGCATCAACACAAATGTGCCTAAAAAACACATTTTCTTTGCCAAAATGTAGTTTCTTGCGCAGTTTGTACCGTGATATTGCAGTACAATGTTATTACAGTCACATGGAGAAGCAGAAGATGTATTTTTTAAGGTCGTTATTTTGGACCACAGCAGGTGGTTTCCATTACATGTTGTCACGTGTTAAAAAAACTGACAACTTTTTAATGAAAGGTAAAGCTTCTTATAATTGACAACTAAGTAAGTAGAGAAGCTTTAATGAATGTTTAAAAATCCGAAATAATTGGTACTTTGTCTAAGTAAATTGAACTACTTTCAAACCTAGTGTTTTTATCTGTGCATGTGTTATCTAGTATCTAACATTAATATTATTGAGGACACAAAATCTGTTCTCCAATACTTTTCGAATTTCATTACGAGACAAGAAATTGACCAAAAGCAGAACTACTTTGCTTTCAAAACTTTCTTTGCTTTTGCGTAGTTGAACAATAAAGATAGAAAACTTTAATTAGTTTTGTCTCCTGCCCTTCATTTGGAGTTGGACTTAGAACAAAGGATGAAATTCTTGTCAAACAACTTTTATCCTAAAGGCAAGTATGAGAGAGAGACATTAAAAAGTTTTTTTTTGTTCAGACCCAGATTTTTCTAAGAAAAGCTTCTTGAGCTGGTGGTGCATTGCAAGTTGTTCAGGGCCTAAAGCTATGCTTTAAACTTAGTAGCTTGACAGCATAGAAGCTGCTGACAGAAGTCTGAACACTGGACAATTGCAGACTTTTTGTTATACATTCAAAAGAGCAGAGCTATAATGAGTCTCAACAAAAAATGCCTTTCATACTTCAAATGAAGTAGAAACAGCAATACATTTCTAGCGAAGTGAGCTACATTTCTGCAGAACTGAACATTTTTTCCACTTAGTTTCTTTCTGTTGGAATTTGAGAAATGTAGATCACATTGTTACTGTGCACTTTAAACACTTCACAAATCAGCACAGTGTTTTGCACATCCCCTAAAATATCTCATTTGAGATAAACATTAATTTAGGAAAAAACGCGTCACAACTCAAATCCACTTAGGTACTTTAGGATAACCTATACTCATCCCTTCTCATCTATTTTTGAAACAGGATACATTTTTTTGTAAGCTTGCTCAGTTTACTTTATCAGAAAGTAAGGTAATTTGATCTAAAGTTGGGCAGATTTTTTGTTGTTTCTTGACTTTCTTTCAGCTTGGTCAGTACTCATTCTTCTTATGAAAGCAGTGTTGTAATTTAGTAAAAGTTTTAAATAAAAAAAGAAATAAAAAAGTGGTCTTACAAACGCCATGTAATTTTAGTATCTACATTACGTATTAGCAAAATGAGCTAGCTTACATACAAAAAAGTCTATCCTGTCTCAAAAATACATTAGTGATGAGAAGAATGAGTATAGGTTATCCTTTAAGTGTCCTTCGCTTGTTTACGTACAATACTGCGGGTCTTACAGAAATCCCCTAGACTATTTTTAGGCCTATTGTAAGGTAGACCTCAGGGGATTCAGCATTAGAATTTCAAATGCACCTACACCTGCAGCAAAATAAGAAGGCACCTGGTCGAACCCTAAATCATTTTCTATTGCTGTCACACAGTGCTTGAAAATGTCTATAAATGAATAAAGATCTACCTATGTTCATTTTTCAAAATTGAACCCTAATTCTCCCGAAATCAAATATTTGAAAAACAAAAAAGGATATTTTCGGAGTGAAAATTCAAATGAAACATTTATGGTGATTTTTCAAAGACTGTGCCTTTTGTCAATAAAGATAGCCCCCAAGTGCCCACCATCTCCCAAGATATAATGTATACAACACAAAAACATGAATTCAAAATCGTCATCATCACAACTCAGCAGTAGTCTTTCTAAACATTTCATTTTGTGGAATTTTCTTCTTAGGTATATGAAGAATCAGTGACGTAAAATGGCAAAAAATGAAGGTTAATTTAAAAAGGTATCCAGATTAAAAAGCGGAATGATGCGTTTTTTGATCTAAATTCGCTCCCTCGGCCCTTCGGGCCTCTTTCGCTTCACTTCAGAAAAACTTACCTATAAGAAGTTGATTAAAGCAGTTTTTTCGCATATCCTTTTGTCCCAAGACAATGACATTGACTAAATTGCCCAAAAGGCCCAGAATCCCCACGCATATGTTGCCCCAAAGTCCCACCATTTTCTCATAATTGAAAAAAATTGTGGTTTCTTCCGCAGTGCGCATTGGATAGCATTGGTCATCCTCCGCCCCATCTGATGTGATATTTGGCAAATGTTGTGGCCTTTCGATGGGACAAAAGTCCCAACTCACGGTGGTATTTTCGGCTTCTTCCATTTCCTGTAAGAATTGACTTGACATTAGCTACGCTCTATTAAACAGGCTGTAGGCATAAGCGGCTTTTTGTCCAATAGATTTATCCGATGATTGATCGGCTTTGCTCATATTTTTAAACAGATGAGGACCTACCAAAAATCAATTTCGAGTCTCTGATGTAAGGAACAAGTTACAAAATGAAGGGGGAGGATAGAGCGAAGTTTTTCAAATGAAGCAGAACGAGTTTTGAAGTATAAACAGCTGCGAATTTTTCCACACTACGGTGTTCAGTTCTTTCTAGTAACAAAAATGCATTTCATTCTCTCGTTCGTGCTTACTGGGAAAACTGTTGCCTTTCTGTTCTCAGAAAAGTTTGTAGAAAATCCGTTCCAATTTAATGTATTTTACAAGATTTGACACTCAGACTAGAGAAAAGTACAGAACATGTATTATGTAAAGCTTTATAACAGAGTACTACAGGATTTCTTCGTTTAGTGCGTGGCAGGAACAGTGCTCCCACTCACCGAAGAATTTCTGTATTTCTATCAAACTTTAATAGTGAAGCATTTTAATTTGCAATGTCTGTCTGTAACATGCTACAACAAGAGGTGTAAAATACATAACAAAATTGTTTGCTTTCCAATCAATACTGTGGTTTTTACAGTTCCTACGCGTGTTCAATTGAAACCTTTTGTTTGAATGATTTGATATAAAACTCACGTGTAGACGGTATCGGGTTTACCAGGCGAGTGCATCTCCGTCGGGAGAAGGCCTTGAGGCCTCCTTTGCAGCTCTCGCAACACCCGTAGAAGCAGCCGCGATGCTCGGATCGAAGAACGAGACAACTCAGCTCCTCATTGTAGACCTTGAGAAAGCTTGCGGACTACGGCTACGGATGTAAGACTAATGTGCGAGCAGAGCTGGGCTCGCCGCGCGAATTGTGCTTCCCGAAAAGTTCACAATTCCAAGTAGAAGAGCCAGAGCGAGACACCTCATTTATTTTTTACGAGAAACAGACGGTATTTCCCCCCTTTTGAAATGTCAATTCTTATTTTCTGGGCTCAAGAAGAGACTGAAAAAAGTCGTGAAAATGAGGGTTGAAAAGAAAGACAAAGCTGCTGAGATCTTTCCAAGACTAATCCCGGATTCTATACTTACTCCATTGAAGAGCTTTTTCTTGATTGAAACGAGAAGTAATAGTACTAGAGCAAAGATTTTTTAAGAATGACTTTCAAGAAAACAAGACTAAAAATACTTTTTTAGTGTATGACCGCGCAAGTGTTTTTTGGAATGGTTGTAAATTCTATAAATACTTGTTTCAATTTAGAAAATAAGCTCCTAAAATAAAGTAAAGAATGCAGACATTCCTAAAAAATCTGTGCTCCCTACCTCATCCGAGGCTCCCATTAATCATACTCTTTTCTTTGGGATCTCCTTTGTATTATTGGACATCATCATCTCTATGGCAATAGCAAAGCCAGAAATTCATTCAATTCATACACTTGAATTCTAGATGATTACCTATGCATATGAAAGAGCAGATACATGCACTGATGAAAAGATTACTTATTCATTTGATCCTGAAGCTGCCGAAATTAATGGAGTTCTTTTAACTTTTCTGTTGACATACTAGGCTTCAGGCTATACTTTAAAATTCGGACATAAATTAGTCATAAATGACCCACTTAATTAGTGTTCTGCAGATATACTATGGGAAAGTACGTCTACCTTTATAGTCATTTGGAAATTGCTTTTGGGTGGTAAAAACTTCATTCTTTAGTGATGTTGCATTGAGAAATATTTCTTAGAGGGATTGCATTTGAGTGCACATTCATCTCTACCAATCACCTTTCAAAAAGTTGGAAAGTTTTACACGCACTAAAAGCCACTTCTCCTCCAACTCCTCATCAAAAAGCCACAAATATAGAACTGAAAATTCCCTTAATTTCCCCCCTTGTTCTTTCCGTGTTTGGGTTATTAACTGGCAAGTTACTTTAGCGACAAAACACAAGTATGAATGATTGATGAACTTAGCTTTGACCCGGTTTTTAAGTCAGTCATGGTTAAGCGGCACCATGGTGCAGAGGGCTTTACACGGGGCATTAGTGTTCCTAATTTTCTTAGATTTTGGAACATCTTTGAAATGTTACGTTTGTAACAATTTCAAGAATACATTTCAGGTAAGAAATTGAAAAACGCTCTGAAGACGCTCTAAAAGGGCTCTAAAATGCCTCTAAAACTGGTGAATCTTTTAGGTCAAGTGTCCTGGATCTGAATTGCTAGACGCACCAGACGCCGAAGCCTGTCGCCTTTTAGCCTTGAGTGATGGCACTGTGATCAATCAATCGCCAGTTACCAAACATCTCTGCACAATGAAAGCCCTGCTCAGCTCCAAAAGAAAGATTGCCAGAGACTTTTATGACGGAAGAGGTGAGTAGGGGATGAGCTGGATAGCGATGCATTTTGGTTTGATTAAACCAGATATTGGTTGCAATACTTCTACTCATCAGCCATCAAATACTAGAAAGCCAAGTGTACTACACACTGGGGGAAAATTGATTTTTTATTCTACTCCAAAAACAGGGAAGATTTTTCTCGTGAAATGATTTGCTAGCAACCGCTTCACTCGATTTTCAAAGTTTGCTAAGTCTTATTGCATAGCAATCTAACTTTGGACACCAAGACAATTTTTTCTTAGATGACCTGTGTGTATTTTTTGCAAGTTTTCATCAAAACCTAGTTTTTGGAGCAAAATTGGATATTTCACCCACTGTGTTTTTGTAGTGACCTAACGACACACAGTTTCATAAAGTTCCCTAATTGACTTCAAATCCCAGGATAATAAGATCAAAAGTTATCTACATACATAGTCTTGCTGAAAATTGAAAAGGTTACGTAACTTATCTACTGTTTTAGGTGTATCAGCTTGTTGTATGTGGGATGGATGTAATGCCAATTCAACCAAAGCCACCAAAAAATCCTTACAAGATTACAATTTGTATCTGGAAAATATTACAAACTCAAAAATACGTGCCAAGAATCCAAATGTCAATCAAGGTGCCAAGAATGAGTACCTAACCACTCATCGAATGGGCCAAGATCTTGAGGATGACTTTGGTGTACTTGTCGATGCCAATGGATGGTCTTACCCCAAATCTGACAAATTGGATGATATTGCTGAGACTGCTGAGCGAGCATCAGAAAACGATAAATATGGCTTAGAAAGACCTATCAAATACGAAAAATTGGAAGAACGACAGTTTTCAATCCAGAGAAAATCAAAAGAATCATCAAAGATAAAATTCCAAAATGGAAATTCCAATGCATCTACTTTTACGCTTTCCAGTCTATTGTTTTTACTAATAGTTCTATTACTGAAGTTATAACCAAAATTATTAAAGTTGCTAAACTGCAAGACTACAAAGGTTCCTTTTTTAATTTTTCGTTGCATGACTCGTCATCATAGTTTTCGTTGCATTCATTCGTTTCGTTGTTGAGAAATTCTTTAGAGTGCTTAACTAAATGCATTGCTGGTTGAGGGTGGCACTTCTACTTTGACCTGAGAAGTTAGTAAGCCTTCTTTGGCCTTTCTTTTGTGCTTTTACATGTGTCCTGCTTCACTATCTGTCACTTGCTTAGAATAATAATTGCAGAGTAGCCTTCGTAGTAAGGAGAAAGCACTAAAGATTGTTTGATCAATAAGCAAACTCAAAGTAAGTCTGTCACACATTCTCTAGTAGCCTTAGGAATACAGTGAAAATGACAGACGCAAAATTCAAGTTGGAAGATATCCTCAATAAGCAAAAAGCACCGCCGCAGATTTTGGATTTGGTGCATATCAAGATTGAATCCGAGGAAGATTACAAAGGTGTCATTGAAAAAATACCAGATTATAAAATCAAACCTGAGAGGGTAAGTTATAGTCCAAAATGCGCGAGTGTAGAAGGCTGGAGAATTTAAAACAAAGAATTGAACCCTAATTCCCCGTGATTTTCCAACAATTTATCAATTATCCTTTCTGATAAGGTCCTTACTTTGAATTTTCGCGCCTAAAATTGATCGAGTTAGATTTGAGTAACATTTTGATGTTACGCAGGGTCATGTTTGATTTTTGGCGCGAAAATTCAAACTTTTTAAGATAAATATGTATGTTTTGTATAACGTACTTTAAAGCCAGAAGAGACTGAAGAACAGATAGAACAATTGAAAGAATCGATGAGAAACTACAAGAAATGGCGCCGAAATCAAATCTCCTTATTTGGAGCTGAAAAATTGCTGGAAAAGGAAGAACATGTCAAAAATATCAAACAAAAAGTCGTGTCTGTTGGTGCCAAATATGTTCCCTCATCGATACAAGAAATCCAATTGGGAACGACTTTGGACATTGCCAAACAGTCCCGAGTCTCATTTGACCCCGATAACACTTTAGGAGATGAACCAGCAGAAGACCATGAAGCGGAAGATCATAACACATCAAAACCTACTGAAAATTCAGTAGATGAGGTTGAACATGGTTTTGCTCAAATTGCTGGAGCATTGGTAGATTTCACTCTTTTCCCTTCTGTGTTCGTTTTGACTGTTAAAAGCGTCGATTTTTTACGCTGCTAAAAAGTCGGTCATGGGCCGGCACGGCTGAGTGAGTTGCACGCTGTACAGCGCTACCAGATGTCTCAAAATTATTTATTTCTAGCAAAGGATGTAAGCTGGGAAACCCATTTTTAGTCTCTTCTTGTTTGATGACAAATTACTGTCATAAAGACCATTTTTTTCCGCCACCATGGTCAGTTCCATTATCATTGGATAGAACAAATTGCAAATGCAGTAAAAGCCCCCTCATTTACATGAAAAATAAATGGCATTGCAGTGAACTTCTTTTAGGCTTCTTTTTGGGTTTTCGAGACCAAACCAAATTGTTGAGACATTTGCACCTTATTCCCAAGGACTTTACACGATGTTTGTATTACAAAACTGCTTCCATATAGACTGATTATGGCCAGGCAACCATCTTTGTCTATAGGGAAGCAGTTTACAAAATAAGAGACAATCAGATTATCATGATGAAAGATAAAATGGACAAGACAATTACTACAGCTCTATAATAAAATATAGATATAAAACTGTTTGTTTGTCCGTGTTTTAAAGCAATAAAAGACGAAAATACGATTGGTAGTAGTGTGCATTAGGAACTGCAAATTGCTATTGCATGGATTTTGTGTGAGAATTTATGTGAATTGACAAAAGACTAAAAAGAGACAAAAATTGTTCTAGATTGTGGGATTTATTTTCCAATCTTGTCGTCTAGTACACTATAAATACAGAAGATTTACTTCCAAGTACACATTTACGTCACTTTGAGAGTGACTACAAACTATATGAGGTTTCCATTTTTCTGTCCCTATATTTCTTCCAGATAATATGCAAATTCTATTTTCTGGGAAAAAAGGGATTTCTAGAAGCATGAGAGAGATTTTTTGAAATATTTCTAGCTATAAAATATATGTGAGAAAGTTTTGAATTGCTCAGGTGCAATTCCGATTCTAAAAATGATTATTTTCTGCTATAGATGGCGCTTATTTACTATTTTCGCCAAACGTGAGTGGCTGTTTTGGCCTGCCTGGGCAGGTGGCGTTAAGAACCATATTTTTGGGGCGTTTACTTTAAAAGTTGACATTAAACAAATTTTCTTCAAATCGAATCTTTTTAAAAGTTCTACAGCATAGAAGTGACACTCATAATTTACTGTTTTCGAATTTACTGAGACACCCGCTGACACCCGGCCATATTTTTGGTCTCTTTAGTGAAAAACTTTAGCTCGAGTGATTTTGGTAAGAAACTCACGATCTGCCATCGAATTGTTTTGATTTCGGGCTCATTAGTAAAAAATTCTTACCGCCATCTGAAACCGACTAACTTTTGTGGAACTAAAATTATTTCACCTGAGCAATTACCATCCAAGGTGATTCTTTTCAAAGCATCAATGAGCTTCATTTTAAGGTTTTTGAATGTACTTTAAATCTATTGATTTTATAGTTTGTTCTAACAGCCAATGGTATTCGACCCAAAACAATGATTTTTGATGAGATGCCATTTATATAAAGTAGACTACTTCACTAAATTGACCCCCAAAATAGGATTTTTATCGCTATATTCATATTGAGAAGTAGCAAAATGACTAAGTGTTGGCCAAATCTACTAAAAAATTTGGTATTGTTTCTTTGTTGTATTATTTTGTGTCTTTATGAATTTAGCCATATTACCATCAAAACCATCCAAGGTGATTCTTTTCAAAGCATCAATGAGCTTCATTTTGAGGAATTGTACGCACCAGTCTTTATGTCCTGCACTAGCCTGGAAAAAACCTGCCCCATTTATCAATTCCTTTACTGAATTCCAAAATGCCACTTTTTCTTGGGAAGAAATATTTCACCCTGAGACTTTGAAGATTTAGAGAAACAAAAGTCGATTTCATATCTTGGAAACTTATTCTTTTTACTATGGATTGTGTTTCACTATGCAAAAACTGCAGTTTTTATTCCACCCTGAGTGTTGAAGACTGAAGAGAAAAATTGAAACTTGCTTCTTTGATTTTGATACAGCTTTAATTGCTTTTTGTGGGACTTTGGGGCTTTATTTGGGCTGGTCTATCCATTCAATCTTTGTCAATTTCATTGATATGACTGTAAAACATCAATCAAAGGTTTCTTCATGGTGTAAATAAAAAATGTTTGGTTCTTGCGTCATAATGCCTCAGATCAGTCAAAACCCAAATCGTGAGGTTTCTGAAAAAAGATTTAAAAGGTTTCTTTTAGTTTTTAAAAGTTAGGCTCGAAAAATCATAAAATGTTCAAATTCAAATGCATGAAACTTTTCTTTGAAAAGTGGTTAAGAATACTTGACGTCCCAGAACTATTTTACTTACATGAAAAATTGACTTTATTAGAAAAGTAATAAAGTTGTATTTCGTCGACGAAACGAAAACAAGATTGAAAAGTCTTTCAATCCAAAAGCGCGAGATAGGGTTGAATTTGTTGAATTTGTTTCTCTACAAAAAAGTATTCTTCTNTTTCAGTCCATAAGCGCGATCTCTATGTGGACAATAATGACAATGAGGTCAAGATTGACCATTAATTCTAGAAAGCATTGTTCACATGAGTTTCACGATAGCGTGACAATGTGACAGCGTGGCAACGTGACAGCGTGACAATGTGACAGCGTGACAACGTGACATGAAGTTGATAAACGACACATTTGGCAATTTGAGGATAACAGCGAAGAAAAGAAAAAAACAAACCTATAGAAGCGCGACGAGATCGCGCTTAAAAATTATGGAACATAACAAAACAGGATTTTGTTGACAAAACCAACAGCAGTTGGAATACTCTATAAAAATGATTTCGTAGAACGAACGATAAAGTCATAGTAAGTGTGAAATCTAAGCCCTAAAAAAATATATTTCAATCTTCTACCCAGACTTGTCAGCGCAACTTGTGAGAAAATTACAGAGTTGTGAGGGGCTCTAATAGGCACTTTTGCGTGCTGCACTAGATCATAATGTCCCATACATACCAAAAAGGGCAGAGACCGAACAAAAAAGTTGCAATGACCAAGCAAAGAAGAAGAAGATGCTAATTGTTGAGTAGAGTCTTCTTATCCTTGGGATCCAAGTCATCATGATGACAGCAAAGTGTCAAACTGACGATTTTTCGAAGATGCCTTCAAGCCCCCAAGTAGACATTAGCATTTTTAATCGAATATTCAAACTGCTGTTGGTTTTTGTCGACAAAATCCTGTTTTGTTATGTTTCATGATTTTTAAGCCTTAGATTTTCCACTTGCTGTACTTTCTGTGATTTTATCGTTCGATGAAATTCAACTTTGTTACTTTGCTAATAAAGTCAATTTTTCATTTATGTAAAACAGTTGCAGGAGGTCAAGTATTCTTCACAACTTTTTAAAGAAAAGTTTCTTACATTTGATTTTTCGATTACTCGAGCCGGAAAACTTAAGAAAAGTTTGGTGATTTTCTGCAACGAATTTGTGCGAAATTGCAATGGTGATGTTTAGGTTGACATGAGTTCTTGACCCCTTTTGTAATTATGCAGAACGAAGAAAGAGGCCCTTGACCTTAAGGTCCCTTTACAGACACATGGATAGGGGGGGATTTTATAGTTGTATTGTAGTCAACTATTGAAGAGTTTTCAAAGCCTAGAGCAGAGGGGGCAATTACTACAAAATATATTAGCGCGTGGGTTTTCTCATTTTCAAACGCGTTTAGCACTGCTCTCAACGATACTTAGATCTCTGCCTTTGCTCTTACAAAGTAGGCACTTGAAATGCCATCTTTACCTCATCACTAATTGCTGCTTTTAAACTTTAAAAAGTAATGCATATGCCTAAAATACTTTATTTCATTTAGGTCAATTCCTCAGCAATTCTGAACAATCAGTAATGCTCAGTCATTCTCATCAACGCTCAGCATTTTTCAGCAATATGTACTACTTAGTAATCATCAGCAATTCTCAACATTTCTCAATATTTTTCAGAAATGCTTGGTAATTTTCAGCAATTTTCAGCATTTATCAGCAATACTCAATTAATATCAGCAATATTCAGCAAATAAAGTTGTGAAGAAAACTTGATCTACATGATACTGGAACTATTTTACGTACAAGAAAAATTGACTTTATTATCAAAATAACAAAGTTGTATGTACTTCGTGAATATTTTGATTTTAGCCACACTTTCTCAAATTAGTGCTTTGCAACCTTCTTCATTGGTGCATTTATACTTCTTTTTTACTACAAAGGGAGGCATAACGAGGCGAGGAGAATTGTAGTGATTCAGCTTTTAAAAAAATCTTCTTAGCTGTATAAGGGGCTCAATAGGTCATTATGTTTTTGTATGTGTGAGCTTTAGCAATGAATCATGTTCCCACCCTCTACTATTGCACGTAGAGGAGCATACTTACTCATCCACCATGCATTCTAATTGATTTTTAAGTAGCAATTATTCATCTGAACATCAGTTTTGTTATGCCACTCATTTTTGTTGCAATCCACTAAATTTTTTGATAATTTTTTAGGCTCTTTCCTTTTAACCCTTTTTTTCTGTTCTACTTTCAAAAAGTTTGAAACTTTTCAAACTATAAGCGCGAGTAAAGGTTTAAAAAATTTTGAAAATCGTAAAATTATCAAAAAAATTAGTGGATAAATCTAAGAATTTTGAAAATCTAAGAATCTTGAAAATCTAAGAAAAGCGTAAAATGATGCGAAAACGTGTGAAATTACGCAAATTGGAGAAAATTGCTGAACAAGAACAACAACAACAAGATTTTAAAGATGCAGAAGCGCGAGCAGCTTGAGCTCGCGCTTAAAAATAACAAATGCCACAAAAGAAAAGAAGTCTTCACCACTGTGAACACATAAACAATTGGTCACTTGGCACAAAAGATGCTGTTAACTAGGTTTTTGTTTGTACATCATGAAGAAACAAATGACTTTGGAATGCAGTTCTAGCTTGGCAGCGGCGCATGGCATGGGATCGATTTTCTCGTGTGTCTCGTCTTGAGTCGCTTAGGATTGCACGAATCTTTATGTTTTAGGCACGAGAGTGCATAAATTGATCCATATATGCAGAAGACATCACTAAGCGAAGAAGCGGCGACTGCTATGCTAGATAGAAAAGAAGCGAGCTTTGACCTATGTGTGATAAGTGGTTCGTCGTTTTTATAGGCTTCAACCAGAAATGTCAGGCATGCAGAGTAATCTAGAAAAAAAAATCCTTTAGAGTGAATTCTTTTGAATATTACACAAGACCGAAATTATTAAAGTATCGCAAGAGACAACATTAGTGGACAAAAATAATGGACAATTTTGAAAAAATCGACAATAGTACTTTTCGATTACCTCCAGTCCAACTTTGGAGCTATGTATTTTCTAAAAAGAGTGGATTTTTATTTTTGAAACACTCTGTAAAACGACATTTTCGTCGTGGTTTTCAAAAGCGATAGATATAGCAAAGGAGAGAAAAACTTGGGCAAAAAAGAAGAATGTTGATGGGTTTCCATGAATATCATCCTCGTCACGACACTGGCCTCGGGTCCTACATCTTCCCAACTGCATTGAAGTTTATCAAAGCATCATCATCACCCTCTAAGAAAATAGCTCCAATTGATTTTCAGTTCTAAAAGTTGGGCACGAGAGAATCGAAAAATTCTATTTGTGCCCTAAAATATAAAAAAGTTAGAATTCGGCGAACGTTCGAGTAAAATTTAGCGAACGTAAAATCTAAGGCGAGTTTTGTATGATAATCACAAAGTCCAAAAAGTTAGGTGAAGTTAGGTTAGGTGAGTTCCTGCGAAGATAGTTGAATTCAATTTCGTTGGGAAAGAGAAATCAAGTTTAGAAGATGATGATAGTTGGTGAGCATAGCTCACATTTCAGTTTCCACTTTTGACATTTCGCAGGATGTGAAATTGCTCAGTTTTCTGATGATGCTCGTTTAGGAATAGGGCCGGGGCCCGCCGGCGGGTGACACCGTGTGAACTCCTGATGCTGCTATCAAAGCCAATTTCACATTAAACCTGTAATCACGCTGTAATAAGCTCAGATCACGTGCCGACGTGATGCGCATAACACTCAGATCTAGATACCGTGGGTATCAAACTCAAAGGGTTAATTTTGGGCCTGAACTTCCAAATTGACGGAGTTTTTGGCCCTTTTTTGATCAATGTACCAAAGTGCCAAAAAGTACGTACCGAAATACAAAAAATGTCCAAAAGTACCGAAAAGTACCGAAATACCAAAGTATCAAAATACCAGAAAGTACCAGTACTAAAGTACTAACCAAAGTACCAAAAAGTATCGAAGTACCAAAACATCAAACTCCAAAAATACCAGAAAGTACCAGTACAAAAGTACCAAAAAAACAAAGCAACAATGCAACAATGTACCAAAATACCAAAGTAAGTACCAATATACCAAAGTATGTACCAAAATACTAAAGTAGTATAAGTGTACAAAAGAGTCATAGTACAAAATAACCAAAGCACACTTGATTTTACGAAATTTTCTCCCTGAATCAATTTGCATAGATTTCATTCACAAACTCTTGAGCCATAATGTCCCCACGATATCAAGATTGAGTTGTATGTGTTCTTTTGAAAGAGCAACAATTCTCTTTTATGTCTTGATCATGATGTTCTAGTTGATCTCAGTGTTCAGCCAGCAGTTGTCACGAAATAAGGAGTTCAGCAAGAGGTTCTTTATGGGATCATTTGGACGCCGCCCGGTCCCGCAAGATTTCACCTTTTTCGTTCTCATCTACTTTTCTGGATGACCTATGCCTTTGTAGTCAACTAGCGAGGGGTCAAATCAATCATAGAAACAATAGTGCTTCATAGAAATAGCAAAAAACGACAAACTGACAACTTTGTTAAAATATCTCAAAGTTTAGATTACTTTCTTAAATTCAGCAATTCATACAGGGTGTTCAAGCAAGTTTTGGATAGAGTACTGAGCAACATTCTAAAGTTCAAAAAAGTTCTCAGCAAATCTAAGAAATTCTCAGCAATTCTGAGTAAATCTCAGCAATTTTTCAGCAAATTCTGAGTAAATCTCAGCATATCTCAGCTAATCTGCGAAAATCTAAACAAAATTCTCAGTAAGTCTGAGAAAATTCTCAGCAAGTTCTCAGCAATTTTCAGCAAAAGCTCAACTTCTTCGTCGGTTGCTGAAATGTAACTTCACCTAACTTTTTTGAGCTTAGTAACATTGCTCAGTAACTTGCCTGAACACCCTGTACAAATTTTTGATGGAACAGGTTGTTTATACAAGAGCAGAGCTCAGAAGATGAAGCCGTTGTAATCCATAAAAAAGTTTTCATATTAAGGTTACGAGCGGCGGCGTCGGCATTTCCATGAATTTCTAGCATCAAAATGGCATAAGATTCCTGAGCATTGCAGGAGGCGCGATGCCGCCTTAGGCACCTGCCGGCTGCCCCCCTAAACGGGCCTATCTTGCGTGAGTCGCCGTCAACGGAGAAGAAGAATCTTCAGTTTGGTTTCAAAGGTCGTCCAACTATGGTGGACTGGGAGTTCAAGTCCAAAAGTTCCACTTTGGACAATTTGGACTCTTCAATGTATATTCAGTGCTATAGTGTGCCTACAGGACGAGTGTCCACTCTGATGGTTCGTCCGCCTAGTTCAAATTCATCTCTAGATATTGATATTGAAGTGGCGGAAATCAATAATAATGTTGCAAGGTAAGGACAACTTTGAAAAGATATGAAAATGTGTCCATTTTTGGACAAAAGTGTCCAAAAGTCCATATCGTGAAACTGTGGTCAATGTAAATGTGTCCTTCAAAGTGTCCACAAAAACTCCTAAAATTGTGTACATACAATATCCTGAAATTGTGTCCATAGGAAATGTATCCTAAACTCTAACTAAAGGTGTCCACAAATACATTATCCAAAAGTATCCTGAAATATGTCCACAAATACATTATCCAAAAGTATCCTGAAATGTGTCCCAAAAGTGCTCAAAATATCAATGTCCAAAGTGAATTTAAACTGTGTCCAAAAACTGTCCATTATAACCATTCTTAAATTGTACATATGGTACAAAAATGCCTACCAAAGTCCAAAACTGTGTCAATAATGTGTCCATTACATATCCTACTCACCTACCTAAATAAACAATTTTCAAAAGTATCCAATAAATTCCAAAAATGTTACAATCAAAAACTGTTTCCAAGGTATCAAATTCAGTTCACCATTGACTTAGTATAGGAGGTCATTGTAATCTTGTAGTATGTACAAAATCAGCAGGGAGTTGAACATAGAATAAAGTCTATCAAAAATTCCCCCAGTCATTCATTTCCCAAATGAATTGTAGGGGGAAAAAAGGCATTTAAAAATCTATCATAAATCAATTCTCTAAGGTCTCTCCTCCTCCACTCCACTCTTTATCAACCAACAAGAGAAGAGACTTTAGATAAGATTTTGGCATCCAACTTTAAGAAGACTACTCTATTGTGTATGTTTGGCCAACAATGAGGTGAGGTATTCCGGTCAGGAAGAAGTGCCAAAAGAAAGATCATATACATTTGATATGAAAAAAGTTTAAAAGAATGACCCTGACATTTTGATCATCATGTGTTGTTGTATATGGTCTGACAAAGTGCAGAAGTGTAGAATATGAGGAGTTGTACAACACAATGAGAGAAGGTTTTGCAAGGAAAAAAAGAGTTTCATTTCTTGCTGCAAGGAAAAGGTGAAACTTTGTAAATTGAGGAAACATGTCTAGGCATCCTTCAACTGTTTTTTGTTAGATTGTAATTATCACTATGATCTGCCAAATCATGTTTTTGTTATGAAAAAAGGGTAAAGCTCCTCTCATGTCAACTAATCCACCTGTCATGTATACAAAAAATATACAGTTTCTAGGTTTCTACTACATGACAAGATGTTGTTATATATTCTAGAAGTAAAAGCTTATAAGTTTAGGAATTATCGAGTCGATGCCTTGATTTGATTTGATAGAACTTGAGATAGAACAAAACTTCTTTTAATAACATTTTCTTTAAGTGAGATTCTAAGAAACTTTTGTTTTAAAAGTTTTGTTAAGTTCCTTATCCAAAGCAAAGAGTACAGATTTATGTTGAATTTGTCAAGTCACAGTCAATTCCAAGCTTTTACTGAATCTCATAGAAATACTTGAAATATGAAAAAACTTCTTAAATAACAATTTCACTATTATCCAAATCTCCTTGTCACGAATGCTTTAAAATATCATACAAATTCTTGAAATATGAAAAAAACTTCTTAAATAACAATTTCACTATTATCCAAATCTCCTTGTCATGAAGGCTTTAAAATTCAAACCTTACCACTGTGTAATGTAATTTTAATCCAGAGCAACTTTTGCGGTGCTTTTTTGTACATCATCCTCATCATCTCACCTTCATGGAAGAAAATGTAGGTCCTTCTTTTTTTGTTTGCGCCAGTGTGAAAATGGATTTTCTAATCTGCTATGCTAGGACATGGTCTTCTCTCTCTTTCTGAGCCAACATCCTCAGCATACTTTGTGATTAAAGGATGATTCTTTCTTTTGATGGAATACCATAGCCTGCAAGATATCTTGTCCACCAAATCTGTGCTATATGTCACTCTTGGCCAAGGCCATGATGATGAGCAATAAAAAATAGTTGTATCAGTAAGACCGCGAAAATTCAATTGAGATCGATGATTGAATTCAATACAAAACTTGATCTCACGTTGCCATCAACACTCCAGCAGCAGCTTTTCAGGTGTGGCAAAATTCATCTTTGCCCTTGAAGGCAGAAGTCATATCCTCTATTTAGAGGATCCTTTTGCAATCAATACTTCAATGGCACTCAATATTGAAAATCATTACTGAATTCTTATGAATTGTAGTACAATCAATATTTTTCTGCAACAAATCTTGTTTAGGTTGAAAAGTTGGAATAAGAAAGTGACATATTTAAGGTTCTAAAATGTCTCCTTCTATGTTACACACTCGGAGCTTAAATCTCGACTGACCCAAAAAAATCATCAAAAGTCACAAAATTTACATTATTTCATCAGTGTAGATCCCACCTTGTATTAAAAGGGCATTTTTGACCTTCCATTCAATGTAATTTAAGTCTAAAAGTCATGAAAAGAAACATATGTTTGAACAAACCCTAACCTTTCCAGTCATACAGTCAGACAAGATAACAAAATGCACTCAATATTGAAGATGCACTTGATAGCCTATTACTTGAAAAGCAGCCTCTCATACTTAGATTGCCATTGTGGCTTCACAAAGCGTCTGAACCATACCCACATGGAAACGTTGAAATCACCACACAGCACAAAGTGTGACCTTTACTTTAGTAATTGATTTCCACCTTTGAAAATGAGCATTGAATGTAAATAGAGGCTAGATGACGAAGAACAAATAGCTAAACCACAAAAATACCAGGCTTAGAACCAACACCTCTCTTTTCAGATTTGAATGGGCCTTTTGTATAACCTTGATTAGTGTAACTTGAAGCATTTCAGTTCCGTGGAGGAAAATATATTGGTGTGAATTCAACTTGTACTATGTAGAAAAATGAACTTTATCCAATTTAATTATTAGCACAAAGCTTGTTAAGTTTTGTTCTATCTTTTAAGTATTTTTGCAAGATCCAGAAAAGGCAGACAAGTCCAACAAACCTTTTTTGTCTGCTCTTGATTAGATTCCTTGTTGATGTTGTTGTAATCTTGTGGGATATTTCATGCAAAAGTTGATCATGTTGACCTACGCCCAAGGTTTTGCCCCATCCTCTCATAATGATGATAATGATACAAGCTTGATGAGCAATCTCATATTTGTAGTGCTTGCTTTACCCCGCCCAATAGAATGTAGAGAAGGAAATTGTTATCAATGTGCATAGAAGAGACCATAATTGGCAGAACACTATGATGATGATACTTAGAACATGGTATTATCTTCCAAAAAAGAAATCATCATTTTTGCGCTCTGTTTCCTTAACTTCCTATTCTTCTTGCACTCTTCTGCACTCATTCTGCCTCATGCATTTTGATTTGCACTCTACTGCACTCATTTCTTACATGTTGCCCTATACTGCACTCATTTCTTACATGTTGCACTCTACTTCACTCATTTTTTACATTTTAAACCCTACTCCACTCTTTTCTTACATATTGCACTCTAATGTACTCTTCTACTTGATTTTACAGTTGCTCATTAGCGTACAGTGTACACTTACATTCTTTTCTACATTTTGCACTCCATTGCACTCCTTTTAAAAAAAAATCAACTTTTGTGCTCTTCTTGAAAGAACAGATAGCACTATGCGTTCCATAATCTTGCTATGTGGTCCACGGTTTGATCTCATTGTTGTGGCATTTCTGACCGCATCATCTCTTCTCATGACAAGTCCAAGGCCACTATTGAGCAGCAGAAGATTTACAATATTTCACACACGAAAAGGCATTTTCCCGAGAAGAGCATCTGCTTCGGCCCTGCTGCTAGCTAGGTAAATGCTGCCGCACGATTCTGGCCTCAATTTAGCGCCAAATTGTGGAGATCCTTGGAAACGAGATATGTATATGCAATCTTGCTAGATGATCACAGTGGGTGCAAATATCCTCTAAGAAGCCTCATTTGCATGCCTCTTGAAAATGACTGAAAAAGTCTCATTTTACATTTCCAACATTTGGCTATTTTGGCTACTTGCTATTTTTAGTACTTTTCCTACTGGTGGCTATTTTGGCTACTTTGGCTACTTTTTTGGCTACATTACTGAGGACAGCTATTTTGGCTACTTTTTATTTTAAAATGCTACTTTGGCTATTTATTTGTGTGCCTAATTTGGTATCTTTTATAAATCAAATATCACATTTTTGGGTGATATTTCATACACTGTGTAAGCTCCTATATGCAGAGTAGGGTTTTTTAGAAGGCTAGAGATAGGCAAGTGTCAAATGAGCCCCAATTTTCTTTAAAGGAAGAATTCAAGGCCCTGACATATTGTATGCTTACATGTAATATTTTCTATGGTAGTTCCTTTATAAACAAAGCGATTTTCACTATGCTGTAGTACCTCTTGAATGTCAATGCGTCTTCAAAAAGTCTCAGTTTGGTATTCAACACAGGATGTCCCAACAAGTTTGGTATGGGATTCTTTTAAGTTTCTCAAGTAACAAAGTTGCCTTTTGAGAATTAGGACATCTTCCATGAAGTAATTTTCTAGATTTCCTTTGTAACCATGAAAAAAAAATGGTTGTCAAGACTCTTTTGAGTAAAGGATTCTGGGAAAAGGATCATTGGCTTGGTTTCCGTTTTTCGTTTATCGGTATGCACTCTATGATGATATTGGGGAAGACATAATAGAAGTAGACAAGAGCAACAAAATTCTTCGTCTTCTTCCATCATCCTTTACATGTCATGGGCTCGTAACATAGATGTAATTCAGTTTTTTTGCACAAGTATTTCCCCGGAAATAGAACGGGTTGACGCCTTCCGCAGACCCTGAAAAAATTTATACTCCTTCTTCTTCTCATGTGGTTTGATATTATATACACACAAAAGTGTCTAAAGTAGCATGTCAACTGGGCGGGATTTTCCTCAATTTGCAAGATCTACAATCAAGATAAGATTTATTGCAAATAAAAGGTTTAAAGTTTCTTCTTCTTCTTCTTCTAAGACAGTCTCTGTTTTGACTATGAAAACTTTGGTTTCTTCTGAAGACTTTTATTTTATAGGACTTTGGGCATTTATATGGCATAATAAAATATTTGACATTGCACCTCATCTTATGCAAGACAGAAATGGACATTTGGAGGATTTTTTGAAAAAAATTGGGGTCATTCGTTTATTCAGCTCCGTATGAGTAGCTAGATCCAAAGCATTTTCAGACCTAACAAAGACACTATATTATACCAACTTTTCATTCTAAGTAAAAGTTATTTTATGAAAAAAATCAGTTTGCTTAGTAAAAGTCAAAGAACTTTAAGATTTGTTCAAATGCCAGTTGTTCGTTCGAGTACCTCAATTTTTGCCACTTGGCAAAATGCATGAGAAAGGAAGAGAAAAAAACACTTTCTTATACCAACTTTTCTTTCATAGATAAAGTTATTTTATGAAAAATCAGTTTGTAAAGTATTTTTTTATGAAATTGAAATTACAGTTGGTAATCAAGTCTTCAAACATCATCATCTATGTAGCAAGATTTTCTTCCTTAGATTGCCTAATTTTTAGTACTAATTGAATGCCTTCGGTTTTGCTCAGCCAAATTCAACTTCCTCTTGCTGCAAGTTGCCTGCCTACCTTCTTGTTAAGAAATTGAAAAAAGCTGGCAAATCCTGTGAGAAGAGGAGAGAGGAATGATTGCGTCAAGTTGAGGAGCTACCAGAGACCACAAAAGCGTAATTGGCTTCAATTGGAAGCGGAAGAGAAATCTCATTAATTAATAGCTGCTTTACTGTTATTTGCCAAACTGTCATTTTGAAAATTCAAGTTTTACTCAAGTCATGTTGAACTGTGTGTGACCCTAGTAAAAGTGAGACAAATGGGTGCTTGTTTGCTTCTTCTTCCAAAGTGAAATTTTCAGGGAATTTACTCATTATGTATCCGGTTAAAAATCACCCTAATGATACGAGATGAACCTTGGGTGAAAACGCCCCTTAAGTTCCCATCTAAATATTTGACAAAACTTTCTTTCTAAAGGGTTTCAAATTGCTTTTGACTGGGTACTAAGAACCTCATTATTGACAAATCATTGATGATTGGGTGCAAAACAACACTTTTTTCCTCTTCCTTCCTCATGCATTTTGCCTAGGTATCTTTCGAACGACTGTCATTTCAACAAATCTTGAATATCTTGAATTTTTCATAAAACAACTTTTGCTTATAAGGAAAAGTTGATATAATAAAGTGCCAATGATAGGTTTGTAAATGGTCTGGATCCTCCTGTTCTATATCAGTTATGTGGGCTGGATCATCGAGTCACTCCCAAAATTTTTAGAAACTCATCTTAATGGCCATTTTTGTCTTCCATGAGGTGCAGTATTAGGGTTTAATGCGATTTTAAGTTGCCAAAGAAGATGAAAATGTATGTGGGTTGAGGTCTATGTGCAATAAAGATAGAGGAGCAAGGAAGAAAGAAAGAAGGGGGTCTCTTGAAATAATAATGTGAGGAAAGTAATTCCCCATTTTGTGGCAGATTTATGGCTTGGAACTCTACCTTTGCATTCTTTATTACAGCCTTTTTTCTAGGAGATCCTTCTTCAAAACATAAGTTACATCATGGAGCAGGCAAGCTTCTCTCTCTCTACTGTTCTCACTCATCTATGATTGACAGAGTGAATCGTGTCACAAGTGATCATCCATCTTTTCTCTCCACTTAATGATGGTTTTCCCATTGATGGATCTTTTTGCTAACCCACTACTAAAAGTTTTAAGAAAATTTCTTGTTGTAACTTTTTGAATGAAGAGCCTAGTGAAAATTCTTTTGTGGACAGTAGACAAAATGATGTCAACATCTACTATTGCTTGTGACAACAAAATGTGGCCATTGACACTGGACAAACTATTTTCAAAGAGCAATCATCATTTAGGGAAAAACAAGACTGAAAATACTTTTTAGTCGAAGACCGCGATTATTTCTTGGAATTCTTGTAAATT